>CM072525.1:51204298-51271798 GCA_036898135.1 Oncomelania hupensis | reverse complement strand
ACTGGGCTGGGTAGATCTTCAGGAAATGTATTTCACAAAGTGGAACCAGAATACGCTAGACAATATTTGAAGAGATTAATTATTGGAATAGGAACATTTAGCTTGTTTGAGAGAGAGAGAGAGAGAGAGAGAGAGAGAGAGAGAGAGAGAGAGAGAGAGAGAGAGAGAGAGAGAGAGAGACTGAGACAGAGAGACTGAGACAGAGACAGACAGACAGACAAGCAGAGTATATCGGTCGGTATTCGTGTTGTGCGTTTTGTTTTTGTGCCTGGTTCCTGATTTTGTTTTACCAATGGTATTTTAAAAAATATCTTTGCAGTGACCTATTTTTTCCATTGTTTTTGACGTTTTCTTTGAGGCCAGTCAGTTATCGGATGCCAGGCTGTCCCCAGTCTGTCATAAATTTGTGTTGCTGTGCTTCGTCCATTAACAATGATGTATTTGTCGTTAATGTACCTTAAATGTACCCAGGCTCTTAAGGGTAAGACGGGCTTTAGACACACCTGAGACACACTACTGCGCGGAATGGACTTTTTTTGTTTAATTTAAAATGTTTTATTCTGGTTTGCAGCTCTAGACTTTTGTAACAAAAAAGTTTACTTTAAAAAATACTACAACCTTTTAAACAATGTTGTTTTTTACAAATGTATTTTAACTCCCCGTAAATCTCTCTCTCTCTCTCTCTCTCTCTCTCTCTCTCTCTCTCTCGGTGTGAATTTACATGCGTATATGTGTTTGTTTGTGTGTGTATGGGGAGGAAGAAAGAAAAAAAAAGAGGGGGGGGGGGTGGAATACTGTGTATTTAGCGCATTAATATTTACTTATGTCTTACTCATAGCGAAAACAATTATTATTTTTATTATTTTGCTTCTTCTGAATTGTTTATTTCTATCCTATCCTATCCTAACTCGAAAGTCGTTGGGGCACCACAGATGATCGTTTAACTAGCGTACTCCATCTCTGTACTCAGCAACTCTCATAGTTTCGCTCAGTATGAAACCAGTCCATTCTCGAGTGTTGTTGTTGTTGTTTGTAGATTATAGTCACACAACACTTTCGCATATAGGTGACTACTGGACCGATTTATACTGACACCAGCGGGCAGTTGTTGGTAAAGGGGAAAATAAATATGATCACACGTTGACCAATCCGGGATTCGAACCAGCGACCTTTCGGTTGCTAGCAAGACGCTCTTACCAACTGAGCTACCCGCCCTCTATCTCGAGTGTTGTTCTCCCACCTCTTCATCTCCATGATTTGTATTCTTCGTTGTAGATCTGCTGTAAGGTTCCCTGTTTCGCAAGCGTATATGAAGAAGGACATGACAAAGGAGCGCAGCAGCCTTACCGTGGAAAATAGACTGATGGTACTGTCTTTCCAAATGGATTTCAACCTCAGAATAATCTGCGATAAATACCTACAGCACCATCAACAACATCTATATCATGTGTTTGTAGCCTTGAAGAAAGCTTTTGACAGAGTCTGGCGTGCAGCTCTTGTGGTCAACCACGAGAGCGTACAACATCAGCCCTAAAATTATAGAAGTCATCAAGAGCCTCTATGACAAAGCTACCAGTGCAGTCCTCCCCACAGCGCCATCGGAAACCTGTTCAGAACAACAATCGGTGTGCGTCAAGTATGCCTGTTCTCTCCAACTCTGTTCAACATCTTCCTAGAGCGCATCATGTCAGATGCCCTTCCAGATCACGAAGACACATAAGTTGTAGATCAATCTCCAACCTCCGTTTTGCGGATGACATTGATTAGCTGGAGAGGAATCAGTACTTGAACAGCTGGTACAGAAGCTTGACACCACCTTCATAGCGTTTGGAATGGAAGTAAACACAGAGAAGACTAAACTGATGACCAACAACCTCAATGTCCAAGGCCAAGCCCTCGACACAGTGCATAGCTTCAAATATTTAGCCTCTACGAGCTGTAAAACACATGATATAGATGTTGTTGTTGCTGTAAGTATTTCTCGCAGATTATTATGAGGTTAAAAATCTGTTCAGTGGTACTTTGCCCTGACATGAATCCTGCTTGTTCTTCAGCTATGATTTGTTCAGCTTGGGGTTTTAACCTGTTGAGTATTATTTTCCGGAATACCTTGCTGGGATGGCTGAGACTGATGGTGCGGTAATTTGAACACTCCTGAAAGTTACTCTTTTTAAGAAGTGTGACGACAAGCGACTTGGTCCATGGTGTAAGCCACTCCCCACTCTGCCAGATCTTATTAGATAATGGTGAAGGCGTCAATAACCGCTTCTCTTCCTGCTTGAAGCAATTTTTCGAGTATGTTGTCCACTCCCGCTGACTTCCCCTTCTTCAGTGATTGCACTGCTGCCTCAACTTCTTCTCAGAGGAGATTTGGAGGATGTCTTCCTCTTCTCTGTTCTGGGGACATGCTAAAATTGATGGGTCTCCGTTCGATGAGTGGTTGTAAAGGTTAGAGCAGTACTTTGTCCATCTATCCAAGACTTCTTGTTCTTCTGTAAGGCATATGCCAGACTTGCTTTGGATCGTGGAGGCCGTAAGCTGTTTAACACTAGTCAGGCGCTTTACGGTCTGTTAGGCCTTCTTGTTGTTGTTCTTGTTCAGGCTGTTCTCTATTTCCTGGCGTTGCTCTTCTATCCAGTTCTTCTTTGCTGTGCGCATGCCTTTTCGGATATCATTGTTAATTTTTCAGTAGGCATCAGCTCCCTGTGAGGTGATCTTTTCCTGTTTCATCTCTCGTCATTTATCACACAGGTCCGAAAGTTCAGGTTTCATCTACGGTTTCTTCTTTGGGCGGTGCTTACCAAGGATCTCAGCGGCGGCATCTGTCACAGCTGAGTTGAAGGTGGTAGTCATGATGTTGACATCTACTTCACCAGCTTCCAAATGAGTAGTGGTGCACATTTTTTTCTCCAATTGTGGCTTGGAATATTTCTGCCACCTCCAGATCTTGCAGTTTGTCCAGGTCGAACTTCATTCTTGTGAACTTTGCTGTGTTTACTCTCTTCAAATGGAGCCGGAAGGACATCATCACGAGGTCTTGGTCACTTCCGATGTCTGCTCCTGGAAAAGTGCGTTTCCTGCCTATGTTAATGCTTGATCTGAAGCGTGTCTTGACCATTATGTAGTTAATCTGGTTGTGATGCTCCCCGCTGGGACTGTGCCATGTACGTCGTCTGGATTTTTTTTGTGGAGATCAAGCGTGTTTGCCAGTATCAGATTGTTGTATCTGGCAAACTTCAACAGTCTCAGACCCCCTTGTCGTTTGTCTTGTTGTTGCAGTGGGGTCCACATGTGTCTCCCCAGTTATGGTGTGCATCTCGGCCAACCTTGGCTTCCAGTAGCCTTGCACTATGACTATGTCCTTCTTCGACACTTGATCAAGGACAACCTGTAGATATTCATAGAAATCCTCGATTTTGCTGTCGTCATAGTCTGATGTTGAGGCATAGGTCTGGATGATGGTGATGTTGAAAGGGGCTGCTCTCAATCGGATGGTAATGAGTCTACTGGAGACTAGGCGGCTACCCATGGCAGTGGCTAGAATGTCTTTGTGGACCGAGAATCCAACGCCGTCTTCGTGCCTGTCATCTCTCCCACTGAAATAAAACTTGTGGCTTTAGTCGGTCGTTGTTTCATCTAGGCCTTTCCAGCGCAGTTCGCTGATACATAAACTATTCAATCGATAGTGGTCCAGCTCGTTGGCAAGTTCTTTTAATTTTCCATCTGCAGTTAGGGTCCTGACATTCCAGGTTCCTATGACGATGTTGTCTCTCGTGCGGATCCTGCTAAATTATTCATCATTAGTACACTTATCTTCTCCGTCCTGGTGGCCAACGGAAGGGGCGGTCCTTGATGACCCGGGCGACAACAGATCCGGTATGGAGTGAGTGGTTCTGTGGGCAAGAAAGTATTGGCCGGGACCCAATCATCTCCAGGCTGTTGACCACAGCCGAAATCCACGAGAACAGTGTGGCTCGCCTTGGCCCCTAACACGTGGTCGTTCAACCTGTAGTAACGTGAGGTTCCTCCGTCCTGGCCGGTGACTTCTGTGTATAGGACTTTCGCCCAGTGATCCGTGAAACGTTGGGTCTATTCTATTCAGCGCCCGAACCCACCGGGTATTTCCGTTGCCGACCAGCGAAATTGTGGATACTTTCTTCGCATGAACATGTTTTTCAGTTAGGACTTCATTCAGACGTCTTTGCATACTTTGAAAAATCAGTGCCTTGATTTTCAGCAAGCCCAGCTGATACACCGACGAGCTGAGAGCACAGCGAAAACAATGTCCATCTGTTTCTAAAGTATGGAGATGAGGTGCTACAGAAGACTTCTGGGCATTTCCTATACCCAGCACATCACCAACGACGAAGTCCGACAGACCATCACACAAGCCATTGGACAACACGATGACCTGCTCACAGTGGTGAAAAAACGGAAACTCCGATGCTATGGCCACGTCACCAGATCATCAGGTCTTGCAAAGACCATCCTGCAAGGTACAGTACAAGGAAGGTAGAAGAAGAGAGAGACCGAAAAAGAGGTGGGAGGACAACATTCGAGAATGGAGTGGTTTGACACTGAACGAAACAATCAAGGTTGCTGAGGACAGGGAAAATTGAGTACGCTGGTTAAACGATCATATGTGGTGCCCCTACGACCTCAGAATTACGGGATAGGATAGGATAGAATAGGATAGGATAGGATAGGGTAGAATAGGATAGGATCTAAAGCACAAATCTACAAGCACAAACCATTTGCAGCAGAGAAGCGGAGACAGACCTTGCCTGTCATTGCCTCATCCCACAGAGGACAGCAAGTAATAAGGTTTGTATCCAAGGTGCTGTACGTAAGTTCCAGTCCCTTCTCTGCAGACGACACACCTACGACACACCTTTATCACGTGTGTTCTACACCAGCCTTTTGCCTTCGTTTCCTTTTACCTTGTCAAAAATAACAGAATGATTATTGGTATACAGTTTATATAACTTTTTTAGTAATTAGTTATGTGTCTCTTGTGTTTCAGCATTGCATCTTCTGCGGTTAGCAGCCATCACAATAGGTACGTTTTTGAACGCACGGACACACAGGCAAAGGATGCAAGCACACAAACATAGAAACACAAGCTGGCACAAACACACACACACACATGCACACACATACCCATACACACACACATACATACGCACGCGCACCATATAAGCACCTACACAATCTTACATGTCTGTCTGTCTGTCTCCCTCTTTATCTCTCCCCTTTATCTACTTGTTGTTGTTGTTGTTGTTGTTCTTCTTCTTCTTCTCTTCTTGTTGTTGTTGTTGTTGTTGTTGTTGTTGTTGTTCTTCTTCTTCTTCTTCTTCTTCTTCTTCTTTCTGTTCATGGCGATTGTGAAAGTGTTGAGGGTGATATTGATGTTGGACCAGTTGATGATAAATAATTAAAAGTGTTTATAGAAACCACGAATAATGTACACACACAATTTCTCTCCCCTCCCCTCCCCTAACTCCCACCCCCCAACCCACCTCCCCACCCACCTCTATCCCCCCCGCTCCCAAAGTAAACATTATGAGAGGCGTGTGATGATCACTGCATTATGTAGAATATAGTTGGGCAACAAACACTAATTATTTTTTGATTTTTGACACTTAATGGTCCATTTTTATTGGGTTTTTCTAGGCCACCTCTCCTGAAGAAGGCGTAGTCGCAACCTGTAGCGCGCGACCAAACCCAAATCTACCTAATAATAGTTTTGTTTTTTAAAATTTTGCTGGGGGAGCAAACCAGTGTGGGATCGCCAAATGTAAATCATCGCCGATGCGCATGCGCATGTGTGAACATCCGGAGGTCATTGTTCAGAAACAAAAGTCAGTAGATCTGTAAATTAGTCATCGTGTTTGCCATATTCTAACAGGCTGAAGCTAAGCGTGGATTCTGTGAAGTTCCGGTTGCAAAGTAACACAAGAGAAGAGGTGGATACAAGCTGGACACTGCGCTTTATAACTAACATTATTATTATTATTATTATTATTATTATTATTATTATTATTATTATTATTATTATTATTATTATTATTATTATATTATTATCATCATCATCATCATCATCATCATCATCATCATCATCATCATCATCATCATCATCATCATCATCATCAACATCATCATCATAGGAATAGTGTGTTATTGCAGTTAAAAAGACGTGTCAACTCTCTCAACATTGTACAACTGTATTCACAATTTCCTTGACACCTGATGGTAAATGAATGTAATTCATTAAGAACATTTCAAACTAACGGTGTACTGAATGCAAACAAGCGGTAAGTACGGGCTCTGTGCACAGAAACTCCGAAATTATTGGCCAGATTTCGGTCCTTATGCTTGTAAAAATGCTTTGGGGAACGTCTTAATAACCTACGTCCTTCATTGGAAACTTTCCCAAGTAACAACGCTCCGAATGTAAACAACCGAAAGGTACTCGCTCTTTGCATCCCAAAACGAAAATTATTATTAGCTAGGTTTAATTTCTTATGCATGTTAAACTGTTTGGGGAACATCTTAAAGGCTTACTCTGCACTGGGTATAAGTAGAAAGGTAAAGGTGGTCCCATAGCCTTGTGGCCGTAGGGGGGCGTGATGTTGGAGATCACACTTATCTTGGGCCAGCGTAATGAGGGTGATGCCAATCTATCTCCCTCGCTGCTTTACCTTCCCCGCCCTTTAAGAGAGTAGGTACTCAGTCACAGTTGAGTCAACTGGGGGGTTGTTGTTATTTGTCGCTTCACGTTTTGCGTTATTTGTCGCTTCACGTTTTGCATCCACCCCATCAAATGCCTAACCGCACTGAACGGTGCTTAACTTGCGACACAGTAGCGAGTGCTTCCCCCACTGCGCTATCCGACACTGGGTATAAGTGCAGTATAGTGTATTGTACTCGAACATTTTACGATAACTGGGCAGTCTTCGATGTCTTACGCCACGTAATTCGTCGTCCCTGCTTTTTCCAGTCATGCGCAGAACGTGACAGAAATAACCTCCGGAAGTTCACGCATGCGCAGAACCATCGGGAGATGATTTACTTTTGGCGATGCCACGCCAAACTACCTGGAGAAAACCCCTGAGGCGATGCCTGAGTCGAAAGTAAATAATTATCGGAGACACACAATCAGAGGATCGTATAAGAGAGAAAGAGAGAGAGAGAGAGAGAGAGAGAGAGAGAGAGAGAGAGAGAGAGAGAGAGAGAGAGAGAGAGAGAGAGAGAGAGAGAGAGAGAGAGAGAAACGTAAGGGTTTTGTGTGTGTGTGTGCTTTGGTTGTTTGTATTGGCTCTATTTATGTGTGATATCAACTCGTTCTATATGCTCATCTGTTACTTGTATGTATCTGTGTGATCAGGTAGACCTATAGGAAAAACTAAGTGTTGCATGCGCCGAAATCAAGTGCACCAACGTCACAGGTTTTATCGGTTCACTATAACGTTTCATCGTAGTGGAAGCTTTGGTTATGTTTTTGTTAGTTCCCGAACTGTAACGCTCTGGGAACAATTATTTTTGGCTTTGTCCGTCCGGAGGTGATAATTATTTGCGCACTTTTCTTAGCAACGATTGGACCAATATTTTTTAAAACTTCGTATTTAGTTAGAAAATGGTGAAACCTACGGAACCACGAAAATGTGTGCATTTTGGTTGACGTCATTATAATGACGTAATAATTTGTTATGTTATGTTTCTAATCCTATTTTCTCCCAAACTTTCTGGAGGGATTTTGGTTCAAGTTTTATATGCACTTAGACTTTGCTTGTGCCTTCAAGGAAATACAAAACTTTTTATGATTGAGTGAGTGTCTACATCTTTTAAAGAAAATGTTAACACATTTTAAATTTTAAAAAAAACAATTTCTATTATTATTATTATTATTATTATTATTTATTATTATTATTATTATTATTATTATTATTGAGGATTTTTATAGCGCACTTATCTCGCCGAACTTGACAAGGCTCTAGGCGCTGGCCGATACAGGATCTAATTCAAACCGCCCGAGACGCCCACCCCGCAGCCTTTGGGCGCATGGTCTGACGCCCGGACAACTAAGCACTATCCTGGCCAGCTAGGGATGGGCGAGAAGGACCAAGTGCATGCTGGGTGTGTTCTTGCTACCGGCACTCACCCGTCTAGGACACGAGCGTCAGGATCTTTAAAGTCCGTTATGATGGAATGTATGCGACACACAGACTAGACCTCGGTTTATACTCTCATCCGAAGGAGTAGGAAACGGAGTAAAGTGTCTTTCCCAGGGACACAACACAATGGCCCGGACCTGTGAGGGTCCAACACTTGAAAAGTTTGCATTCCTTTGGTTTACCATATGGGCTTACGAAATGTTTGCCAGCTTCTTAATGCTTTAAAATATTGTAAAGTACCCCAAATGCACAATTTATCAGTAAAATATTACACATGTAAGAAACGACTCTTTTGTTTGTTTGTTTGTTTTTTGTTTTGTTTATGGTTGAGTAAGATTTTATTAGTTAATATTTTCATTAATATCTCAGGTAAGCTTATACTTATATCCTTGCAAAACGAAAAACACGTGCGAGAAGAGGCGTTTAGCAGTCTTGATTATGGTAATGACGATGGTGATGCTGCTGCTGCTGCTGCTGCTGCTGCTGCTGCTGCTGCTGATGATGATGATGATGATGATGATGATGATGATGATGATGATGATGATGATGATGATGATGATGATGCCGAGTGCAATAACCATTGTTCATTTTAAAATCTGTTATGTTTTAGGCGAAAAGTGGAGATGTAACTAACCACGATTATTTTGTCAAAGTCACAAAGGAAGGCATGTCGCACGCACCAGAAGAATGTAAAAACAATGAGGGGGTAATGTTGTTGGAACTGGTACATGGAAGGATTAGGGTTAGTTAGTATAATATGTTGTGGAAGTATACCTGCACTCAAACAATGTGTCAATATTTGGGGTTTCTACATTGCGATGTCAGAAGTGTGGCACATTTTCTGAATAAGGAGTTTTGTCAGTGTGATTATTATTTTCTTTTCTTTTGGTTTTAGTTTCTCGCGTTTTCGTGCAGGATTTAATACGGCTGGGAACATAGTTTTTCATGATGACGGGTGAACATCGTTTTTTCCATGATGATGCTTATGATGATACACAGCGAATATGCATAGGCATTGTAGGCTGAAGTATCGACATTGGAGGAATGTCGATATCAGCGCTGTTCAATCGTAAGTGTCCTTAGAGATGGCGTATAGAGTATCCACGCCATTACTATAGAAATGTCTGCCTATAGCTGCTATGCTGCAATTTCCTTTTGTACCGATTGGACCTACCCACTGTGGCTGAACTAAGATGGGAATTGAAATATATCCAGTCAAGCTGTTTAGTATCAATGTTTTATCACGTTTTTTCATCATCGTTGTTGTCGTTGTTGCCAAAGTTTAGGTTTGATGCAGACGATGCGAGAAGGTGACCTGCAACATGCAGTGTTGAAGCAACATAGTGTAAGATAAAAACACGCCACCTAAAAGTACTCGCCTACAGCATATGGTTGTTGCAGCTACATTCTTCATTGTAAAAAGAGTGTACGCAGCGAGCGACATTTACCTCTGTTCTTTTACTTTATTTTATTGTGTTTTAGTTCTGATATACATACAGCTGTTCTTCAGCGAAGTGTTTTCTCACATATTGAATTATCCTCATCAGTGATGTAAACATCTCGCAGAACGTCTTTCGTGGTCGAAAGTTCAGATCGGGGCTGGGTCTATCATCAGAATGACATCATCACATCAGAACTCTGAGATTAGCGAATACAGGCTACACTCTGATATGATTATTGTATGGTCACTGCACACTTATTAAAAAGTGTGTACTTGACGTACTGAAATGGAAGGGAATAGACATTGAATTATATTTATAGACTTGTACTCCACCAGTTGTGGACGTCTGAAGTCCTTTCCAGGATCGCACAAACAACTGCTGCCCTGACAAGGTTGAAGTCCATTTGGTAAGGCAGGGCCGTCAGTCTACACTCCAAGGTAAGGCTGCTGCGCTACCTTGTCATCTTCATCTTCCTATTCGCTTGCGAAACATGAACCCCCACAGCAGGCCTACAACGAAGAATACAAAGCATGGAGATGAGGTGCTACAGAAGACTTCTGGGCATTTCCTATATCCAGCACATCACCAACGACGAAGTCCGACATACATCACACAAGCCATTGGACAACACGATGACCTGCTTACAGTGGTAAAGATACGGAAACTCCGATGGTATGGTCACGTCACCAGAACATCGGGACTTGCAAAGACCATCCTGCAAGGCACGGTTGATTGACTGATTGATTGATTGATTGATTGTTGCTTTAGGTCCAGCGGACTCTTCTGAGCCAAATCAGGACCGGACAACCCCCGATCCGCATAAAAGATCTGCTGAAACAACCCTAGTGGGAAAACTGAATGCCCTCCACCGGCCAGTCACTTTACAATAAAGACATCCCACGCAGGGGACGGCTGAGGCTTTACCCCAACTACTCGAACTCCCGGTTACAAAAACAAAATAGAATACAAACATCATTATAAATTATCAACAAAACACATACATATAAAATGCCTATATCGCTAAATAATAACATCATAGGAAGCCCTAGTGACCACCCGGCAGAAAGCGTCCAACACTCCCAAGCTGATCCAACAGACCTCATACACAAACAAGGAGTCCTGTCCAGGAAGAGTTTTCAAGAAAAAATGTAGGTCATTGATCTAGCGAAGAAGAAGATAGTATAGCAGAGTGATAGGACAGAGCAGGAATGGGAAAGAGCAAATGAGGAAGACAGCGACAGTGGGAATTTAAAGCACTAAATTTCCAGAAAGTGGGGATACTATTTATACTGAAACCCCCGGCACTCCAACGGGGGTACTGTTACCGCAGTGAATCGGTCATGCCTATAAAGGAAAGACAGGTTTTCAACTGGGGCTTTCCCTTTTCCCTTTATAGGTTAGAACAAGCAAGGCACGGTGCGGGGAGGCAGAAGAAGGGGGATACAGAAAAAGGGGTGGGAGAACATCATTCGAGAATGGACTAGATTGACACTGAGCGAAGCCATGAGGTTTGCGGAGGACAGAGAAAGATGGAGTACGCTGGTTAAGCGATCGTCTGTGGTGTCCCAACGACTTTCGAGTTACGGGATAGGATAGGATAGGATAGGAAGTTGGGTATGTGGGCCTTTGTTGTAGCCACTCCGTCTGTTTAACGTGAACTTGATTGCTGTTGATCTCTCCTTGCTGATGGTCTTAGCAGAGTTGTCGGTTTTGAGAGTTTGATCTGTTTCCTGCGTTCCTGCGCATCCGTGTTTTTGTATGCGTCGAGCGCGTGCATATTACACGTAAAAGTCTGCATGAGACGTACAAAAGACGTCACTCCATCTGTTTAATCGTGATTGATGCACAAGCTTGCGTGTTTGAGTGTGCGCGTCTAGAACGCAATGTGGCGTGCGCTTATAAGGCTGAGACCAAGAATGACGCCATCTTTGTGAAAAAGAGCATGCAGGTCAGATCTCAAAAGCCTCGACAAGGTGTTTAGTCTGCCACTACTCATCCATATGACACCATAACTGTATTTTGTAAGAACATATTTGGGACGTTTGTAATCATCAATGTTTAGTTTTTTTGTCGATATTTCCGCATGATGTAGCGAGTGGGATGAACGTGCACACCCGTATTATTATCATCAGTTCACTGCATCGCCAATGGTGAAATCAGATGAATGACATATGAATGAGAGACAGAGACAGACAGACAGAGAGAGAGAGAGAGAGAGAGAGAGAGAGAGAGAGAGAGAGAGAGAGAGAGAAATGCCCAATGAGCTAAGTTTAATTACTAAAAGCCACCACCGCCTATTTGGGGAGGGGGGGGGGGAGGTCCTTAAACCAGTACAAAACAATGTATGACGACGAATTAGTAACGGAAAACGATTTCAAGGCTTTCTACGAACTCGTGTCTGACCTTCAATGCATAAAATAAGAAAACGCCAAGCTTACGATTGCCTGACATAGAGCCATTACGTGGACAGAGAGCGATAGAAAGAGAGACAGACAGACAGACAGACAGTGACAGAGACCGCAAAGAGAGATGCCATAAGATAAAATAAGGTACAACATTTATTTTTCAAAGGTAAACAAGCGTCGGATGCACTTTAGTGTGTGTTTAGTGTGTGTGTGTGTGTGAGAGAGAGAGAGACAGACAGACAGACAGACAGACAGACAGACAGAGAGAAAGAGGTAGAGACAAAGAACGAAACAGAGAGTACGGTGGGGGTGAGTAGGCAATTTTCTACCTGTAATGGATCCATTGTACTTTGAACGTGTGGCCATTTAGCTGTATTGTGAACTTGGGTCTGCCTGTCTCGGTTTCGTGCAGACCGGATTTTCACTCTTTTTCTCCCAGTCCCGGATTTAACCCTTTCCTCCCAACCTGACTTTTTGCCTGCTGCTGATGGAACAAACACAGGGCGGCAAGATGTCAAATTGCTTCTGTGGCAACAAATTGCAATCTTTTCTGCTCCACATTTCCCATTTGTGGCCCGTCTCCTCCTCTATCGTTTCCTCATCTCTTATCGCTGTTGGGGCCCATTCTCGCAGTCCTTTTGTGTTGGCTGGCTGGGTCTGGTCATTTCGCTGCCATTCATTGTTGTAACAGTTAAAATCTGAATCACCATTGCCGTAGTCGCCGTCCTCCTCCTCCTCCTCATCATCTTCATAATTATCATCATCATCATCATCATCATCATCATCATCATTATCATCATAATCATCATCATCATCATCATCATCACCATCATCATTATTATCATCATCAACATTTATTCATTCACATAATTATTGGAGAAAGAATAAACCAACAAGTTTCACTTCACTCATGATATGGCGAGTCGTGACAGTATTTTCTTATTTTGATTCTTCTTCTTCTTCTTCTTCTTCTTCTTCTTCTTCTTCTTCTTCTTCTTCATCAATGTTTAGTTTTTTCTTCTTCTGTACGCTTACAATTATTATGCAACAGGTTGTTTACAGTTTAAAGACTAAAGTCTTTTTTTCCTGTCCTGTACAAAGTACAGTAATCCTCTCTTAAGGTGACCCCCCACGGGACCAAATTTTTGTTTGATCTTATCCGAGGGGCACCCTAAACAGTCCTCTGATAAGATCAACTACCAGTAAAAAACTTGATCTTATACGAGTTGCTAAATTTGTGTGTCGTGTGACAGTGTGTGTGTGGGTGTGGGTGTGTGTTTGTGTGCACGTTGGTGCGCGCGTATGCATGTATGCATTACTGTATAAGTATTTTTTTTTGCGTGTGTATGATGCATAAGCACACACTCAAACACTCAAACGAACGGATGCAAGCATGCATACACACACTCTCACACACACACACAAACACATTGATGCGCACGCACGTGACAGACTTACCAGCACAGCGTCCCACGCTATGTGAACAGGAAATGACATCATAAGGACTATATGACATCATCTCAAAACAGGAAGTGACCTAATAAATGACGTCATCAGTGACATCAATTTCTCTTAAGCAGTAGTCTTCTCCATTTGGGAACCAAAACGGGGTTGACGTTATCCGAGGTTTTCCCTTATGCGAGGTGACGCTAAGCGAGGAATTCTAAATGGTACAAAGAAGGTGTTTGGCCGGGACCAACAACCTGATTGATCAAATCCGCGTTGTGACCTTAAACGGTAGTGACGTTAAAAGAGGAGTACTGTATAGGTGTTCAGCTGGTTTGCAATATCATGTCGGCAGGCGTGCGACAGTGGTCTTTTGCGTATTTTGGTCTTTGGCGCGGGGTATGGTTCTGCCTTTAACAAAAAAAAATTTTCTTCTAGATGCTCCCCGTCTTTGCTAGCTCCTTGAGAAGCTCCTTGCAATCTATATGACAAAACATGAAATGCTAAACCGTCACTCCTACTTCCATCTTTCAACAACAAAAACATATGTCTGGAGGAGATGTCAGATACATCGTTTTGGTTCAGAACGAATCGTTTTGGTTCAGAACAAACTCCTAGCTTTGCCTGTGAGAGTCGCCGGAAGCGGTTGCGTCCTTGTTACCCCTCAAGAGTTATCTCCCCTCGCAGTCATGTGATCCGTGAAAATGACGGAACTGAGGCGTATTGTCAGAAATCAAGCATTACTTTTCCATCTTTCTTCTCCCCTATTTTCAAAGGTTCTTTTTACTTCAATCGCTATTTTTTTGCTTTTTATAGCCCAAAGCCTTTTTTTTTCGTAAACTATGGATTGTCCACATTTTTGGTAAGGGTTTGCCGCTTATAAGAAAATGTTCCTTGATTGTAAGATTCCGTGCAGTACTGGACTAATTCTTTTGGTAGGCCTACGTACGTGAGTTATTGTTTTATTTAATTTTTTGCCAAGAAGCATGCTGTTAGCATGGACGATGGTGGACCTTACAAATTGACACTATCTTCAATTCTTGTTGGGTTCTCTTTTGCATGAAACGAAGGAAACAATTCTTTACTTCGTGTAATAACAGTTCTTGTTTTAAACCTACTTTTAATTATATGTGTAACCAAATGGCGCAGTCTTGGTTATGATTTTGTGTGTATGAAGATAAACATGAAGGAAAATGTCATGTTTGATCTTTCACGTAGGCTGATCCCCAGCTACAAGCTAACAGGTCAGATCCTAACATTGAAAATTAGCGACGCTGAGTTTCCTATATTGGAGATGGCAAAGACGTAATGAAGCAAGGACCAATTGCTTGATCCGATGGGTAGGTGATACTTGACTCATTATACTGGGTATGATACCCTGATGATTAGACATTGACGCCATTATAGGTCCAGCCGTTGCGGTTGCCTTTCCGCCGTAGAATAAGATTAACAGCCAATTAACTGAAGGTAGGAGATCCTTCCTGTAGCAACCACAGCATCTGTACTACAGCTGTATATTGAGGTTTTATATATTCTTGCAAGTTTACGATGACCGCCTGGTAGTCAGAGAAACAATGTAGCTCATTATGTTCGCATCTAGACTAGGTACTCGCTACATAAGACTCGATGAAGGGAACAGGACTCGACAAGATTCGACCGGGAGTCTCTCTCACCACTGTTTCTCGGAGGAGAGACACCACCACTCAAAGTGGCTAAAATGTACCCCTTGCCAGCCAGCGATTACTTCCATACCCTTGGCAAATTGCGCTGCCTTTTATGAACTGTAGAGAGCTAAAGCAAGTCCTGTGAAGTGTGGAAATCTCCATACTCTGTGTGGCAGTACTTCTAGTGACAGTAATCTGGTCCGTGTTTGATGTTGTAAAGTTCAGTAAATTTGTTAAAACGCACACCTTCCGGCCTCCGCATTTTAAGTTTGTTTTGTTTGTGACTCCGACATTGGTCAAAGTAAAGTAACAATAATAATAATAACTGTTTAAGCGATAACCACTGCCATTTCTATCACATTTAAAAAAAAAAGGTTTCTTGGCGAGTTTTGTTTTTTCCCCTCATCCTCTCTCTCTCTTTCTCTCTCTCTCTCTATGTCTCTCTGTCTGTCTGTCTGTCTCCTCTACACCTTTATCTTTCTCTCTTTCCCATGTGTTTTTGCTTTAAACTGTTATCGTTCTCTTCACGCACTCTGCCCCACCCTCTCTCTCACACGCAGACGCACACACGCACGCATACACCATATACAATAAACAACACACAGACGCGCGCACACACAGACGCGCTCGCGTGCGCGCACATACACACACACGCACACGTCTCGTACGCATCATAGTTGCTGACCAAGTAAGACGTTACCAGGAGTTTTCTCTTCAAATTGAGTAGCCTGGCACGAGTGATAACCTAAGTTGTGGTTATAACCTAAGTTAGCCGGATAAGGAAGTAGGCTAATTGGACCTACCTCACGAGGTCATTTGAGGTAGTTAACAACGTCTGCAATTAAGTAGAGGTCAAGACGCCGAAGACCGCAAACAACAAAGAGATTGTTCATCTCTTAAGGTACATGCCCGTACTCTCCTTATGTGTACCTCAGTAACTTCTTAAAACAAACCTTTTTTGTTTTTTTTTTAATTAAGTTTTATTATTATTGTTGTTGTTAAGAAAAATAATTGTAAGGCTCCCGTATTTTATTCTTTTAATGGTAGGTAGCCTGTGGCCGTAGGTGAGCGTGATGTTGGAGATCACACTTATCTTGGTCCAGCGTAATGAGGGTGATGCGCATCTCTCTTCCTCGCTGCTTTACCTTCCCCACCCTTAAGAGAGTAGGTACTCAGTCACAGTTGAGTCAACTGGGGGCGTTGTAATTTGTCGCTTCACGTTTTGCGGTCACCCATCCAAGTGCTAACCGCACTGAACGATGCTTAACTTACGACATAGTAGCGAGTGCTCCAACCACTGCGCTATCCGACACCCCTCTCTCTTTTATTGGAGTATAGTAGATTTATTTGTGAACTGGATTGTTGAGCACGTTGAGAATGACAGGTTTTGTGTACTTCGTATTTATGCGTGCCTGTGTATGTGTGAGTTAGAGAGAGAGAGAGAGAGAGAGAGAGAGAGAGAGAGAGAGAGAGAGAGAGAGAGAGAGAGAGAGAGAGAGAGAGAGAGAGAGAGAGAGTAAAAGTGCGCGTGTATGTGTGAGAAAGAGTGAGAATGAGGGTGCACGCGCGATGTGTAATTTTAGATCACCCTATATTAAGTGTTCCATATTTTGGTTGAAAAACATTTTCCCCAGCGCTGTGATCATGCTTTTTGTGCGAAAATGTTTATGCGCTAATAAATGTTCATTAATTCTTTCTTTCTTTCTGTCTTTCTTTCTTTCTTTCTGTTTCATTATTTTTCTGGTTTGTTTTCTTCCTTTCGTCCTTTGTATGGACAGATCACATAAGGGAAACAAGCGTTCTTTTAGCGCTATAATACACTTTTCAACGCAAAAGATCAACAAAGAACTCGCAAATAGTTGATTATGTTTGTTTGCATCTGATTGTTAACACTATCATGTTTGTTGTGTTCTCTGCATCTTACTGACTGTGTTGCATGCACCAGATTATTTAACCTATTTTAATATTAACTTAAGGTGTTTGTGGAAGATGCAGATCTAGATCAGTTTTAACAAAGGCGAGCCATTTTTTTAAAAATATGCTCCATATTCTGCTCCTTAAGTATTAACAACATATGATTCTTCAAACGATGTCTTGGAACTCATTGCCGGAAGACTGAAATCGGTTTATGAGGCCCCGCGAAAAGTCTTATCTTTTCAAATTAAGTTATCGCTTGTAAGACTGATTTTTTCCAAAGAAAAGCCAGGGGATCCCTTTTTTATGACTGACATTTCCCTTCCTTGGGGGAATTGTTCTTTTATCTTGTTCTATGGGAAGAAAATGGAGTTTCTGACTATGGATTTCAAAAGGGTCGAAACGAAATAGCTTCATTCCATGTCAGCAGAGCGGTTCCATCTGCCCTCTGTAGCCTGTGGGAGACTCGCAGGATCCGCGCTAATATTTACTTAAGAAAACCACTTAAGGCAGAAGAAGGCACAATAAAGGTTAAGTGCCAGTTTCAAAAAGTCTTAGAACATAACAGAATGGGGCGGAGGCAGTGTTTTTCCTTCAAAGACATTCTTGTTCCTGTACAATGATGAGCTGTAGAAAAGATGGTTCCTTTATTGCCTGTTTCATTATTTATTGCACTAATTGAGGTGCATTAATTTATTTATTTATTAGTGTTCATAAACACATGTAACTTTCTTATAGATATCGTATTTGATTCTCTTTTTTGTAGATATTCTAGTGACGACGAAGTTACTCTTTCTTTACCTCTGTCATTGCCTTTCTCTATTCTCTGTACTCCAGTTTCCTTGATCGTCTTTACCAACTGGAAAACGCTGATGTCAACCAAGCTTTTTCGTACCTATAATTGAACTTAATAGGTATACATCTGACATATTTTAAATAGACGAGAGGAAAGTCCTCTTTTTTTTTAATGACCGACGATTCTCTTCCAAGCCTCACAACTCTTCCCTAGCACACACACTGGCTCGTTCTATGGTGAAGTCTTAAAGCCGTAAGTACTAGACATATAACAGTGACCAAATGAACATCTTACCTCTTTCCTTAACGCCACACTTTCACTTTCCACTTCACTATTTTTGTTTTATTCCCAGCTCCCACTCCATTCCTCTCTTACCTCTCATCTTCTGGTCTCCAGCATTCCAGTTCATTTTATATTAGCAGTGTTCCCGATTACGCACAGTAGTGCGTCAATTACGCACAAAATATGAAAAATGACGCAGGAAAATTTGCATGTGTGCGTCCTGTGGACGCACACATTTGTTTGGAATCGCTTAAGTCATAAATACGACCAACGAGTGGCGAATTAATGCACGGCATAATCAGAATCAGAACCCAACTGAGACTGCCATTGCAGACGATTAAAGATTGTGTCGGGAGTTGTCGTCCTTAAAAATCGCATGCGCGCGCATTGTAAACTTCCTCCAAGCAATACATTCACTGAACAAAAGAAATCTTCGTTAATCCATTCTTTGATTCTATCATACACGATCATGTCACTTCTGACTTGTTTGACTGGGCCCAAAACCCGTTCATCCACCGATTTGGGGATGTCAAAGATGGAGTTCTAAACATTCACGCGCACGCACTCATATAATCCCCAACGAAACTAAATGATAAAATGTTAGTTTGTATATTCATTCCCTCCACACACACACACAAACACTGACAACAACGACTCCTCAGAAAACACAAAAAGTATCACTTCAAAGGTCATAGTTCCGTATAATCAAAACGAAATGTTATCTGTATCTGACTACCACACACGGGTCAGACGTCCATCGTCGAAACGAAACTGTTAGTCGGACAGAAGACCAATGGAAACGATGTCTTCACATTCCTGTAGAGCAGGCCAACCAAAAGCAGCATACGTGGGTCAGAAAATCAGTTAATAATGTTAGGCGCAAACAGATTCCTTCTTTCAAGAGTTGCCAGTAATATATATATTGCGTGCCGGGGTCACAGATCAAACCGTCATCGCACAGTCCATCTGTCCTCTCGTAAAGCTGCCGTGCTTTGCAATAACACTTTTTGTTTCTAGAATTGCATGTGAGTTCGGGACGGCAGGTCCTGAGTCCGGGTGCTGAACGACTGTTTGGTGTCCAGTACCTAGATTGGTGGAGTTTGGGAAACCAGCGTCGCACACCCTGCCGATGTCAAAACACTTTTGTCCCTTCTGGCATGGTGAAGTAGAAATCCACCAACATTGTTTATCCTATTTTGCAAACTACAATAAAACAATTGACGGTAGGACAAACAGACACACGACTCAGTCACTCCCAACAACGAACTAAAACAACATATCAAAAGTTTTCGTCATCCATGACGAAACTTAAAACCCTGACGTCAAAATTATACAAACTACAAGTACAGGCATTAGAAATAACAATTATAACTTCTTAATTTGAAATCGTCACTTTGTGACTGCTGTTCAAAGCGATACAAGTAACTGTCCAACTAAAAATCCGGTTTGTTACAGGGGACTCTCAAAATTTGCACAAGGACTCTTAAAATTTTATATCTGGGAGTCCCAAGGACTCTCATTTTGTGTGTGTGGAGGGAACACTGATATTGTTTCTTGTATCTTTTGTTGTACTTTAGATTGTTTCTTGTACCTTTTTCTTGTATTTTCTTGTACTTAGATTGTTTCTTGTATCTTTTCTTGTACTTAGATTGTTTCTTGTATCTGTACTTGTACTATCGATGATGCTTTACTCTCCTCTCCTCTCCCTAGCCCCGTATCCCCTCCACAACTCCAGCACAAGTCCCTTACACGCATTGCCATTTAGTTTAGTTGTCCCTCCCCATTTCCCTTGGTCAACCTGTTCTATTAAAGCCAATATTGAAGCTTGACCCCTCTCTTTCTCCACTCTTCAAGCAGTTTCCAGAACCGATTTAATCAGAGAGTGATCGGGCCGGGCGGCAAAAACGTGAGCACGGCTACACGTTGCCGATCACGCCGACCCGTTTGGAACGCTCCCGTCTTCCTGTAGAAAATGACTGCCATGTATGACAGTGATGACGATTTGCTTGCTTTAGCAGCCGTTTTGCATCCTGTTCGGAAGAGAAAGGTGATACCTCGGCAACGACGGTGGTGAGTTCGAGCCGGAGAGTCGTTTCTTCTGCCTGGTTGACGCTGAAGTCATGTGCTCGCGAGACGCGTTCTGATTGGTTGAAGCTTACAACCGGGGGCCATCTCTCTCGGCAGTGCAGAGCAGACTTTATTGACAAGATTCCGAACCGATCTGGATCGGACGGATGCGAATGATGAATTCTGACGTCATCCGATAGCCACTGAGTTGGAATCGTCCACAGGATGGAGAAACATCGGCATGTGTGGCGCCGCCTTATCTCTTTCTCCCTGCTAGTTAGTATATGTATCTGTGATTGCTGCGCATCTTTTGAACTCCACTCCTTCAATGCACCCTTTTTCATCGGAACTAAGATGTTATTATCTTTGACCACCCCGTACACCATATCTCTCCAACACATACACACGCACACACACACACACGCACACACACACACACAAACGCGCGCGCGTACAGGTTGCGGGTGCCAATAAATATGAGATGTCCCTTTCTGTAGGTCTGCGTAGTTTGCTCCACCCCCCGCTTCCCCCCCACCCTCCGCTTCCCTCTCCATCCTTTATATTACCCCAACACGCCCTTGAGGCTGCTGCTGAGGACAGTGGTTTACATCTTCTTAAGGCCGCTCTAGCTGTGCAGCTTTGTATTGATAGGGAAAGGACGGAGGACACAGTGTCTCTCACTTGTTCTGGAACTGTCGCACGGTGTACACCTATCGCCTACCAGCTTCCCTCGTTAGTGACACAGCCTTTCGCCTGCATACTGTTTTACTTCAAGGCTTGTTCTGTTTAACGTTCGTTAAGGCATTCGGCCAACGTTTCTAGAGGAAATTGTTACAGTACTAGTATATTTAACACAGTTACTTTGCTGATAGTTACAGAGAGCCAATCGACTTGTTTTTTTTATTCGACTTCTGTAGCTTGATTCAACGTCGATTGCTTTACTGTTTTGCACGACTTTAAAAATTCTTCGAGCTTTGGACTCATTTACTTAGATGTTGGTGTACTGTTTGACGATAGTTTAGGCCAAAGATCTAGCTAACTAGCTACCTTTAATTAAAACCACTGTATTTGTCTTCTATTGTTTTTCTTATATGCACTGTGTTGAGGGATTGGCCTTGGGCTTTGATGTCTTTGTTGATGTCAGTGGTGTCGCACAAACAACTGCTGCCCTGACATGGTTGAAACCCATTTGTAAAGAGAGGACCATTAGTCTAAATTCCAAGGTAAGGCTGCTGCGCTCTCTTGTCATCTCCATCATCCTATACGCTTGTTAAACATGGATCCTCACAGCAGACCTACATACAATGCATGGAGATGAGGTGTTACAGAAGACGTTTGCGCATTTCCTATACCCAGTGCATCACCAACGACGAAGTCGAAAAGACCATCACACAAGCCATTGGACAACACGATGACATGCTCAAAGTGGTGAAGAAACGGAAACTCTGATGGTATGGCATCAGGCCTTGCAAAGACCATCCTGCAAGGCACCGTACTTAAGATAGAAGAAGAGGGAGACGGAAAAAGAGGTGGGAGGACAACTTTCGAAAATGGACTGGCTTGACGCTGAGCGAAGCCGTGAGGGTTGCTGAAGACAGAGAAAGATGGGAAGTACGCTGGTCAAACGATCATTTGTGGTGCCTCAACGACTTTCGGGTTATGGGATAGGATAGGATAGGATAGGACAGGATAGGATAGGATTGTTTTTCTTGAAGTCGTGTACTGCTTGACGATAGGTAAGACATTCATTCAACTTATGATGGTTTGTTTAGTAGCTTTTTATTGTCTGGCATTACTTTACTCTGGAACTGTTGCGAAGTACGCAGGGATAGCCCTCTAACTCACCTCTGTTAGCACGCTTACTGTTAGCTTTGAACTGTTGTACATTGTAGATTTTGTTAAGTTTGACGTTGGCGTTGACATTCAGCCAACTTTCCTAAAGTATTAAGCTTGCTTTTACTTTGCTTCCGTCATCGCCGGTACGATTTTTCTACAATTTTAGATTGTTTGTGCTAATACTATTTTACTGTATTTACTAAGGAACTGCCAGTTTTGTTACTGTAGCTTGCAAAACCTTCTTGCAGTCACTATAGTTTCAACTACTCGTATTTTGTTTCAAATGACATTAATTTTGTGCACGCTTCTGTTTAGTTTTTAAATTTTTAAAATTTATTTTGGTTAGTTTTGTACTGGTAGTCAACCCAGCCTATTTTCTTACAGTTGTGTACTGCAGCTGTTTGGTTTAGATTGCATCACTGTCACTGTTTAGTTAAAATAACTATTCATTGTCCTTAAAGCCGTTTGACTGCAGTAGCTCTTTCAGCCGGGTCATTTACCGTGTGTACTAATTTGGCGACAGTTGAGAACGCTAACCAAGTTCTTACGGCCTAAGTTTTACTGCAGTAGTTCGTTTCAACTTCAATTATCTTGCTATTTGTCAACTGTTAGAAGATGTAGCCAACTTTCTTACAGTCTTTTAGTGCAGTAGTATATTTAAACCTGCCTTACCTTAATGCGTACAGGATTGTTAACAGTATTTTTGTATAGCGCAATCGTGCCCCCTTCACTCCTTCTCTTCCACCCCCTTCCCTTCCCTGCCATTGCTGTTCTCTAAATTACCCATCCAAGACCGAACCGCGCTCGATGTCGCTTAAAATAAAACATTTGTAGGTGTGTCCAAACCATAACTCTACCTCGCCACCCTAGTACAGGTTTCTTTCATTCTTTATTCCTATCATGTCCTATCCCGTAACTCGAAGCTCGTAGGGGCACCACAGATGATCGTTTAACCTGTATCTTCCATCTTTCTACGTCCTCAGCAATCCCCAATGGCAACGCTCAGTGTCAAGCCAGTCCATTCTCGAATGTTGTGCTCCCACCTCTTTTTCGGTCTCCCTGTTCTTCTGCGCCCTTGCACCGTGCCTTGCAGGATGGTCTTTGCAAGGTTTGTTGCTCTGGTGACGTGGCCATACTATCGGAGTTTCCGTTTCTTCACCACTGTGAGCACGTCATCGTGTTGTCCAATGGCTTGTGTAAAGGTCTGTCGGACGTCGTTGTTGGTGATGTGCTGGGTATAGGAAATGCCCAGAAGTCTTCTGTAGCACCTCATTTCAATGCTTTGTACTTTTCGTTGTAGATCTGCTATGAGGGTCCATTTTTGCAAGCGTATAGGAAGATGGAGATGACAAGAGAGCGCAGCAGCCTTACCTTGGAATGTAGACTGATGGTCCTCTCGTTCCAAAATAATGGGCTTCAACCTTGTCAGGGCAGCAGTTGTTTGTGCGATCCTGGAGAGGACTTCCTGTCGGGACCCATTGTCTGATACAATGGCTCCTAAATATTTGAAGCTATGCACTGCGTTGAGGGTTTGGCCTTGGACTTTGATGTCCGTGTTGATGCCATTGGTGTTGTTGGTCATCATTTTAGCCTTCTCTGCACTTAGTTCCATTCCATAGGCTCTGGAGGTGCCAAGCCTCTGTACCAGCTGTCCAAGTTCTTGTTCCTCTCCAGCCAATCCATCAATGTCATCCGCAAAACGGAGGTTGGAGATTTAGTACGGTATCTTTAAATCGAGCCAACCTGAAGGAAGTAACTTCTTTGTTGTGCACATTATAGAGCTAATTTCTACTAAAGAAAATAACTCACACACACAATAATAGATGGCTGGTGTGTGTGTTTGAGGATAGGGGGTGGGTCTTTCTGTAATTAATAAGTTTGCAGTGGCTGGAATTGTGGAAGCTGTTTCACAAATAAAAAAAAATTGTGTTGCTGCCCTTTTGCTGTGGGCTTATTTTAAGATTTCTAGTAGGGAAATTTATTGATCTTGAGCTGGAAATAAAATACCAAAAGAGCGTATTTTAAAGTTTGCTTTTTATCTTATTTAATTTAATTTGGGTTTCTATTTTATGTAACTTGAAGGGAAACGTTGTTGAGAGGTGTGTACCTAAGCGGTAGCATAGCTTGTTCAAGATTGTGTTTTTGTTAACAATTTACTGCTCTACCCCCACCCCTCACCCCACGTTGTATCCCCTTTTTTCTGGAAATTTAGTGCTTTAAATTCCCACTGTCGCTGTCTTTCTTCTTTGCTCTTTCTCATTCATACTCTTTCACCTACCGTTTTTTTCTTGAAAACTCTTCCAAGACTCATCATTTGTGTATGAGGTCTGTGGGGTCTGCTTGAGAATATTGGACGCTGTCTGCCAAATGGTCACTAGGGCTTCCTATGATATTATTATTTAGCAATGTAGGCATTTTATATGTATGTGTTTTGTTGATATTTAATAATGATGTTTGTATTCTGTCAATAAATTGGAGTGTGGCCTCGGCGTCCCCTGCGCGGGATGCCTTTATTGTAGGGTGACCGGCTGGTGAGGTGTCTTCAGTGTTGCCACTGGGGTTGTTTTAGCAGATCTTTTATACGGATCGGGAGGGAGTCCTCGTTCAGCCAAGTTGTGGTCTTGATTTTGTGGTCCTGGTTCGGCTCTGTGCAGTCCGCTGGATCCTGCAAGCGATGAATAACTAATTACTGCTTTAACTTGGATGATAAAAGTTGTTTTATTGCTGATTCTAAGAATCAAACCTAACTACAGTATTAAAGAAAAAGTTTTTAATTGCTTGGTAGAGGCACTTACATTCCCGCAAAATGCGCTGTACATGTTTCGACACACGCTATTTTAATAATTCTATTTTCTATTTCTCTCCTTCTCCATTTAACCAGAGAGCGGGACGTTACTCTCGCTTGCACTAGGAGTGATAAAAGAGTAATACAAGTTATAACATAAAACTTAAATGTCGGTTAAATACAAATTACTTTGACCATGTTAAAAAAAAGGCCTCTCTCTTTTTTACCTAAGGTGGGGATATTTTTTTGGTAACATCTTATTCTTTTTCCCTGATTTGATGACGTTTTGAAGTGTAACAACCAGCGTACCCTGCCTGCCAGCTTGTCTCGTGCAACCTTAAAGTGGTTGACGACACTTAGCGTTCTTAAGGCGGTTCATGACTCCTTAACGTCGTTGTTACACCGCCAGCACATTTGGCCAGGTCTGTGGACATCAGTTCTTACTTGCAATCCACCTTGATGGAGTCAGGGCATTAAGGGTGCACCGCTAGCCTTCTGCACAGCCTTTTTAAAAGTCTTCCCTTAATTTTTGTGCTCTTCAAGACTGTTGTGAATGTCTTTCGTGCAGTTCTTTTACAAGTTCGTCCTATTCCAGCTCTTCTTAGAATCGCCAAACTCTTCTGAAAGTCCTTTTTTGCAGTGTTTTAAATTTATTTATCCCGTTCTTCGTTCTCTTCACTGACTAAAAGTATTAGATCGTATACAATACAAGCTCTCTCCTATGACCTGTTCTGCTGTTCACTTTTTCTTCTCCACATTATCTCGCCGATCATCGTCATCTCCGCTCTTGCCTTGCAGATTCCTATGTTCAAGAAAATATAATTTGGCTTTAGGTCCTTCTCTCATCAAGCACTAAACGTCTGGAACTCTCTACCATACTCTTTGAGGCAGTCTTCTTCATTGGAAATTTTAAAGTCGAGTCTTAAAACTAATGTTTTCCCGTAATTCAGACCTTGATAGACATTTTGTATGGGTGGTGTGTTTGTTTGTTTGCGTGTGTGTGTGTTTGTATGTGAGCGTGAGTGTGTGAATGCTCCGTAAAGCGCCATGAGCAAATATTTGGAAATAAGCGCGCTGTATAATTTATTATTATTATTATTATTATTATTATTATTATTATTATTATTATTATTATTATTATTATTATTATTATTATTATTACTATTATTATTATTTTATTTTTTAACATGTACACAGCTCATCTATGATCCTTCTTTCAATTGTTCTGTTTTTCGATGCTCGTTGTTTACCAATACACAGACCGTTAAACTGATTACATCGATGCTGTTGTTATAATGGCCAAACTTTCCCCCATGTCCTTGTTGGCTTGCACGTTGCGCAGTCAAACACCTTCCAACCCTGCTTTTCTTGCAATCCCAAACTGTTCTTACAGTCATTACTTTAGTTTATTCACAAGTCTTCCTGCAGTTAAGCATAACCCGTCCTATCCCTCTTGGTTTTACAATCGTTAGAACATTCTTAACGTCATTTCTTCCGTTTCTGTGAAAGTGCAGTGTGCAACTTAATTTTCTTGCTTCTGAGTTTTTACAAGTACGAAGCTAAAATTATTCTTGTCCGGTACTTACTTTACAAGTGTATAGAGCGGTTACGCTCCGTCCTATCCTGCAGGCTCTTCTCTTCATGGAATCGTTTAACAGTTGTTTACGTTGTTTTTATAGTTTCTGCGTGCCAAATAAAAGGACAGCGTAAGAGACATTGGTTTCCACTTACATTGAAAGTGAAGTTGTGCAGAAGCGTCGGATGAACAGTATACAAGATTCACATAGATACACATAGTGTATAGCACTTAAAGCGAACTTGCCAACTGTATTATGCTTAAAATAGTGTCTAGACGTTCTAACTAATATATATTATTATAATAATTCAGATTCCCCTTTATTTATTTTGATCTATCAGGTATTCACTTCTGTATTATCACAAAAAACTATTGATTTATTTAGTTATTTTATTTAATTGATGTCTTTTATATAGTGCTTTTCCAGCTCAAGAGCTGCTCTTGATTTTGAACTATTTTAATATGCTATTTTATCATTTAAAGAAAACAACCCTAGTATTAATACATTACTAATATCTTTCACAGCGAAGACACGCAAGTATTTCTCCACATCACAAGGCACCTTTGAGCTGAGATCACCCAACAGCACAACAACATTCCCATGTCTAAGTTTCCCTCCAACTGAACATGTTCAGTGCAGAAGTTGCACTAGCAGGGCCTTCTAAAACTCAAAATACGAACTGGATTGTTTCTTATTATTGTGTAACAGATACATTTATTTACGAACTAGTTCAAAGGCTCTGCTGTTAGTATTGCTTCATCAACATAGCACTTTGCGACACGCTTGTGACATTCTGTGCTGGACACATTTAGATCTGAATCTGAAACATTTTATGTCGAGACACATTTAGACCAAGCATGTTATACACTGACTTGTCAGGCGAAAACGGAACAAGACAGGACACTGTCTTCAAGGACTTCTGAAGCTGACGATACTGGTACGCTCTCGCTTCTTTGGCGTTCTTAATCCACCTGACCTTCGAAATTTCCACCTGCGTAATCTTTGATCTACGACCTTTCCTTCACATAGGTAAGTCCACTTTTGACTGACGTAGTGTATGTAACATGTCGTGATCGCCTCTATATAAAGTTATTGTTCTGATGAAGGGATAGGTGTCTCACCGCCGTAGCTCAATTGGTAGAGCGTTCGCCTGGCACATCGATGACCCAGGTTCGAATCCCGTGGTGGGCGATATAAAATGTGTCCATTTTCACTGTCCATTTTAGCAGTATGATTGCTTTGGTGGTTCAGTGTTGATTTCAGGTCCCTACCCCTCTTTCCCTGGGATGGTTATCCCCGTCTGCCATATCGCCAATGGTGGGTGTAGACGTTAAACCTCAATGTTCGCAGGGATAGGTAGATGTATTTGTTTACACTAATACAATACCACAAAGCAGAACATAAAAAGGTAAAAGTAAAGGTAGTCCCATAACCTTGTGGCCGCAGGGGAGCGTGATGTTCGAGATCACACTTATCTTGGGCCAGCGTAATGAGGGTGATGCCCATCTCTCTCCCTCGCTGCTTTACCTAGGTATTCAGTTACAGTTGAGTCAACTGGGGGCGTTGTTATTTGTCGCTTCACGTTTTGCGGTCACCCATCCAAGTGCTAACCGCACTGGACGGTGCTTAACTTGCGACACAGTAGCGAGTGTTCCAACCACTGCGCTATCCGACACCCTGACACAAGCCCCGACATGGCGCCCTTTATTCAATGCAACGGCACTTAATACCATTATGAGACTACTCGCTGCATAGTGTCATCATCCAGCATTTGACGTTGGTCATGGTGGTCCTTGTTTCCCAGTTTCCCGCATCGTTGTGTTAAAATAACGACCTTCCTTCAATTTATCAGTATTAGGTATTGTATACAAAGCTTTGCAAGAGGATTAGGTCACACTATAGTGAAAAACACCGGTTTTGACTCTTTTAGTGCTTATTTGATGCACAGCACCAGATTCGATCATTCTAGATTATTATTTAGATGGAACCGCACGAACATTTACACGAAGGCATTCAAATAGTCACTGTTCGATTGCATTGTGGCACATGCAATTTTGCGACTTATTGGGCTGTACCACACATCCACATCACCAGCAATAGGCAACCCTTGAGAGTTCTGTGGATACTCGTATTGGGAGTGCTTAGAGAAAATATGATTTTTATAGACCGAAACCATCATTTAGTAATGGTGGTAGCAGTGACGATGATGATGATGATGATGATGATGATGATGATGATGATGATGATGATGATGATCGTTGTCACAAACATATACATACACAGGCACACGGGTGTAGTTCTAGAGGTGAAGATGAAGGTCGAAACTAAATCTACGGACGAAGAAATCAGAAGACGATGAATCACGGAATAAAAACTCAACTTTTATTAAAACTACACTGATAAATTACTAGCTGAACTAAAGGCACACGTGCTGATCAAAAAGAACTAAAACTAACACGTAGATTAGACTGAAGACTAAAACAAATATGAAGAACTGAAAAGATGGCGATGGCGGCTTGACCAAGTACAAACCAACGACTACGACTTGACGTAATCCATAAAGGAAACACACACACGGTGACGTCAATAACATGCAATGACGCATGAATGAAACAAATGAAGAAAGATCCCAGACGGAAAACAAGGTGGAATGCCTAATCAAAAATACAAAAATCAAACCAAAGGAAGAATGAAGGTCTACACAGCAGCTGAATCTGCTGACACCCCCGGGGCTGAAGTTCGGGCGGGTGGTGGGAAAGTGTAGACATACACCAATCATAATAAAGCTATAACAAGAAAACTGCAAACAGATTATAAATCATGTAACTTAAGAACAAATGTCCAGCGTAAATTATGACAAAATACCAACGAAAGAGTTCGGATTGACCGTTGACCAACAATACAGAAAAGTTATCAATGTGCCGTCTGGAAACGGACATCATGAGAATAGATAATTTTATGAGCGTCTAATAGGTCGGAGCATGTCCATGTTATCAAACAACAGGTAGGCATCGGCTCAAAAAGTCTGCTCCAACGTTGTCCGCACCCTTGATGGCTTCAATGTGGAACTGGTACTGTTGCAAGAGAAGTGCCCATCTCATCAGTCGTGCGTTCTCCAGCTTGGCGCGATGAAGAAAGGCCAAGGGACTGTGGTCAGTCTGCACGGTAAAGGGCTTGCCGTACAGATAGGGCTGCAACTTCTGGATAGACCACACAAGCGCCAGACACTCGCGCTCAATGACCGCGTAGCGCTTCTCTGCAGGTTTGAGTTTGCGGCTGATGAATTCAACCGGGAAAAGGATGCCGTCGTGCTCTTGAAGAAGAAGGCCTCCGATACCTCGGTCCGAGGCATCTGTTCTCAGTGTGAAAGTCTTCGACACATCGGCGATGTGTAACACCGGCGCTGTGGCGACTTTGTGCTTCAGCTGCTCATAAGCAGTGGTCATGTCGACGTCCCAGGTGAGGTCAGACGGCGCGCCTTTTGTGAGTGCGTCCGTCAGAGGTGCAGCCACAGCAGCGAAGTTGGGCACAAAGCGTTGGTAGTAGCCTACCAGACCTAGGAAAGAGCGGAGCTCTTTCTTGTTGCTGGGTCTGGCCAGTCTGTTCAGCTTGTCGATTTTCTTTTGTTCGGTCTGCAGCGTGCCTTTGCCGACGACGTGGCCAAGGAACTCCAGCTCGTGGTAGCCGAACTGACATTTCTCAGGCTTAACTGTGAGGTTGTGCTGCCGGAGTCGTTGGAAGACTGCCCGTAGAGTCTGCATATGTGTAGCCCAGTCTTCCGTGCCGACAACCATATCGTCGATGAAGTGCTTGACGTGATCAATGCCCGCAAGTAGCTTTTTCATCATCTTGCAAAACGTGGCTCCCGAATTGACTAGGCCAAACGGCATCACCTTCCACTGCCACAGGCCGCTATGGGTAATGAAAGCCGTTTTGTGTCTGTCTTGCTCGGCCACGGGCACTTGCCAGTAGCCTTTGGTCAGATCAATTTTGGACAGGAAATTTGCACTTTGAAGCTTGATAAACAAGTGTTGTGTGTCAGCTACCGGTTCAGCGTGAAATTTTGTCAAAGAATTGACCCTTCTAAAATCAGAACAGAACCGGTATGTACCGTCCTTCTTGACAACGAGCACAATTGGGGATGCATAGGCCGATTTGGATGGTTCTATTATGTCCATTTCAAGCATAGTTTCAATTTCCTTGTCAATGACCTGACGCATAGCATAGGGAGTGTGGTAGCAACGACTTCTCACCGGAACATCGCTGGTAAGCTCGATGTTGTGGTTTTCAAGGTCCGTACGCCCGGGAACATGGCTGAGACGATCAGGAAAGTCCGACAACAACTGGCCAATTTCCTCTTTTTGTTCAGAGGACAAGCTGGGGTTAATATCGAGGGTAGGGACTGCACTGGCTGGGCGTAGATCCAGTGTAGGTATGACGTCATCAGAATCTTCGTGAATGACAGCAGCCGTGGCGCACGGTAATGCTGCACCGAATGCGTTGCGGATGGTGCTCGTCGACGGCTGATCGATGGGGACAGGGTGTGGGGATGTTGCAACGGGCACGTTGCCATCGGCACTTGTCGGGGTTGTATTTGCGTCTCGTGACAAATACTTTTTCATCATGTTAGCATGAAAAATCTTTTCCACACCATCCTTGTTGATACGGTAGTCGCACTGGCCAATTTTGGCTATCACCTGGTACGGCCCGCGCCACTGCATGGACAACTTAGAGTGCTCTGTTGGGAGTAGCAGTAGCACTGTATCGCCCTCAGCGAACTGCCTGTCCTTGGCTTTGACGTCAAAGTATTTCTTGTACCTGACTTTAGATTTCGCCAGGTTGTCTTGTGCTGCTTTGCATGTGTCTTCCAGCCGATTTCGGAGATCAAACACGTATTCGTAGCTGGTTTTAACTTCTTCGGGAATTTCCTCTTCTTCAAGGGATTCACGTAGGACAGCCATGGGACCTCTGACAGTGCGGCCAAACAGCAATTCAAACGGTGAGAATTGTGTCGAAGTATTCGGTACTTCCCGATAGGCGAACAACAGGGGGTCCAGATATCTGTCCCAATCCTTTGGGCGCTCAGCGCACATGCGTCGCAACATCTCCTTCAATGTGCCATTCATCTTTTCGGTCAAGCCGTTGGCCTGAGGGTGATAAGCCGTGGTGAAAGACTGGTTCACGTTGAGGAGGCGGCAAACTTCGGCCATCATCTCGGATGTGAACTGACTTCCCCTGTCGGAGTGCAATGTCTTAGGGCAACCACATCGAGAAAAGATGCTGATTAGGGCCTCGGCGACTGTCTCCGTGGTGATGTTGGGCAACGCAACGGCTTCAGGGTAGCGTGTAGCATAATCAACTAGAGTGAGAATGTACTTCTTACCCGACATCGTGCGCTCGAGGGGGCCAACGATGTCAACGCCGACTCGGCTGAACGGTTCGCCGACGAGTGGCACATCACCAAGGGGCACCGGTGGCACCTTGCCTTTGGGAATGGATCGTTGACAATTGTCACACGATTGGCAGTGTCTCTTTACGTCAGCGCGCATGGCGGGCCAGAAGAAGTGAGGGAGAATGCGGTTGAAAGTCTTGTCTGCCCCAAGATGCCCGGAGAGCAAACCTTCATGCGCGAGTTTCAACACTTCGGGACGCATGGATGTGGGCAAAACAATCTGTGTGTAGATTTGTCCAGGCATATTGTACTCCTCGTAGGAGCGCATAAGAATGCCATCTTGAAGGAAGAACTTGGATTGACCGTAACGGTGATCCATGACTGACAGCTTTTTAGCCAGTTCCCTCGACTTGGCTAATGTTGGGTCAGAATTCTGTGCTGCAATCAAATTCTGGCGATTCATGTTTACGCCAATCATCCCGACGGTTGTCAGCGGTTTCACTCTCGAAGGGAGTTTGGCGGAAGCGTCTTGGGCGCGCGTGACCGCCGCTGCCTGCTGAATGTCGAAAGAGTTTTGTGGGTGAACCTGGGGGGTAGGTTCCGTGGTCGGTTGCTGAGCGCTCCCTTCCACGCCGCTGGCTGCCGAGTCAGTTGCTGTCAGAGCGTCAGCTTCCTTACGACTGGGTGGCGCAGCGGCCATCATCAGATTGATGACTGTAGGCGATGACGGGATGTCATCCTGGCAAGTACGTTTGCCGTGGACCGGCGGGCACTCCCGACCTGCATCCTTCTCGTGTCGAGTGGATCTCGACGGCGACAAGACTCGCTCTCTCTGAAAGATATCAGATGCAGCAACTCCGTCCACGTTTCCGATGATGCATGGGTACAACGGGGTATCCATGACAACTACATCAACTTCACCTTGAAGAAAAGGAGATTGAACATGCACCCAAGCAGTGGGAAAGGCTTTCACTTGGCCGTCAATGAGCATTAGTTTCTGAGTGATGGCAGACATGCAGTGGTCGGGCACGAGGGACCTCTGGACGATGATGCAGCCACATCCAGTGTCACGCAGCACTTGGCACACTCGCCCCTCCACGCAGCCTGGCAGGACGGGCATCGCCATATCATTGTCCGCACGTGTAGTGTGGATTAAATTGTGCTGCACGCATGCTCCGCTTGGTGTGGTTTTGCAATGCCTTGATGTGTGGCCTGGCTGCTTGCACTTGAAACAGATCACGGGGTGTTGTCGATGCTGCTGTAGCTGCTGCTGTTGCTGTTGTTGTTGGCCTTGGGGTGCTTGTAGCGTAATTTGTCCTTGTTCGACGTTGGAAGTAGGAAAAGATGATGACGTAGATTGCTGTCGAGCCTTGTCCGTCGTTGCTGTCTTGGTTTTGGCCTTGCCGCTTAATGAACGTGCTGCAGTGTAAGACTGCAAGTTGGAGACTACTGACTCCCATGTGTTGCTATTGCATTGCCGTACAAAAACTCGCTCTTCGTAGCTGTAGCACTTCATAATTTGTTCAATGAGAAACAAGTCACGAAGTTGTTCGTATGTGGTGACTTTTTCCGCCATGAGCCAATCGTCGAAGTGACGGATGAGACGTTTGGAGAACTGGTTGGGCAGCTCAAACTGCTCAGGACGGGCGTTGCGGAACGTGCGCCTGTATTCTTCGGGAGTGCGGTTGAAATGGCTGCGGAGGGCTTCCTTTATGTCATCGTAGGTGACGTCCGTGGACAGCATACAACGGTTGTAGACGTCACAGACCTGGCCCTTGCAAAACACCTGACCGAGCCACAAAACCCAGGCGTTAGGGTCCGGGTCAGCCAGCTGGGCTCTTCGCTCAAAAGCCGCCAGGAAAGCGTCAATGTTGTCCGATTTCTCATCAAACTGAGGGAAAGATTCGCATTTCCATGCAAACTGACGCTGTTGCTGAAGCCTGTCCGCGTTCATCTGGCTACGGTCTTCATGTTGCAGCTTCAAGAACAACATCTCTCTTTCGTGCTCCCTCTGCCTGTGCGCCTCCTCCAATTTCATCATCTCGATCTGTAGCAGCAGCTGTGCCTCAGAGGTGGGAGTGGGTGGGTGTAGTATCGAAGATGGATGATTAGAACTACTTTCAAAAAATTGGTGGTGAGTGGGGTTGCCTGGGGATCTTTGGTCGCCAGTCTCCTCTGTTTCGCCTGTGGCAGTGCTACGCAAGTTGTAGTGCGGCGTAGCCATTGCTGTTAGTATAGATGTTAGTGTCTTGTTCTTTTTTGTGTTTTCGGGGTCGCCAATTGTCACAAACATATACATACACAGGCACACGGGTGTAGTTCTAGAGGTGAAGATGAAGGTCGAAACTAAATCTACGGACGAAGAAATCAGAAGACGATGAATCACGGAATAAAAACTCAACTTTTATTAAAACTACACTGATAAATTACTAGCTGAACTAAAGGCACACGTGCTGATCAAAAAGAACTAAAACTAACACGTAGATTAGACTGAAGACTAAAACAAATATGAAGAACTGAAAAGATGGCGATGGCGGCTTGACCAAGTACAAACCAACGACTACGACTTGACGTAATCCATAAAGGAAACACACACACGGTGACGTCAATAACATGCAATGACGCATGAATGAAACAAATGAAGAAAGATCCCAGACGGAAAACAAGGTGGAATGCCTAATCAAAAATACAAAAATCAAACCAAAGGAAGAATGAAGGTCTACACAGCAGCTGAATCTGCTGACAATCGTGATGATGATGATCGTGATGATGATGATCGTGATAATGATAATGATGATGATGATGATGATTTTGTTGTTGTTGATGATGATGGTGGTGATGATGATGATAATGATGATGATGAAGACGTTCTTAAGAAGTAAAGGTGTTTTGGTTGTGAGACTGGTTGTTTTAAAAATGTATGATAATGATTGTGGTCATGTCCTGCCGCTCTGGTTCTAATCACGTGACAAGGTCTGCAAGCGACTCATTGCCCAGTGCAGATTCTGATCTAATGACTTTGTTTTAGGCCTCATTTGGTCGCTTTGTATTTGGATTTGTTCGACCAACACGAGATCTGTCTAATTAGAATATGCACGTGAGGACTGTCCACCCTAAAGAAGAATAGAAGAAGAGGGATAAAAGACTTAAAATAGGAAAGTCATGAGAAAGAAGAGGAGGAGAAGAAGAAGATGATAAGATAAGACAACAATTTTATTTAACAAGGGTAAAAGAATAAGCACTGGGTGTGCTTTTTTTCATCCTGCCCTTGGGGCTTGTAACAATAACAGTTAGTATAACAAAATAACTTCATAACAATACATCAAAATGTAACAATATAATAAAGACCTGCAAAGATGAGGAAGGAGGAAGGGGGGGGGGAGAAGGAGGAAGGAAGGAAAGAACGAAAGAAAGAAAGACCGACAGAAAGAGCTCATAAAAGATAAGTGGATACAGACAACAGAAACTGCCCTTTGCCCTTTCCAAGTGTTTTCCTTCCTCGCCGGTAGTGACGCTGGTGCTCGTGCCATACGCGTGCCGCGCATGCGTTCTGGGACCTCTGGGTGCGAGCTGGTAAGTCAAGCTGGTTGATAAGACGCGCGAAGAGCGATTGAACCTGTGATGATTCCAACACAAGTCCTCACAATCTGTGCCATTAGGATTATACCCAACATTTGTCGGTCAGGACGGTAGAACAGGTTAATATGTACGCTTAGGCGGTTGATTGTGTTGATAAATAATAGATGTTAGTGGACAATCTTTCAAAATTTGTAAAGTTGATTTTTTTTACAAATAAAGTAAAACCGGTAATAACATTTTCTTTCAAATATTGCTGATGTTTTGCTACAGGGGTTCATTCGTATTTGAAATGTTAACGGCGGTTTTTGCTGTCCTTAATATTTGCCCTCCAAAGTATTTTTTGACCGAGGATTGGATATGAGCTAGAGCTTATCACACGTCTTCCTTGCTTGCAAATTTCTTTTTTTGTATTTAAACACACACACACACACATACATACACACACACACACACACATACATACACACACACACACCTATACACAAACACACACACACACATACATACACACACACCACACACACACCTATACACAAACACACACACACACACACACACGTTCTATTATCCCTTTCCATTTTTGTTTTTTCAATACAACGTATGTTATCTGATGAATAACAATTGATTGAACAACTTGTGTTGTCAGTCTGTTTCATTCGTTCGTGCTTTTATCTTCTCCTCGTTTCTTACTTTCTGTTTCATTAGGCATGTAGGACTATTTGTTAATGTCAGCTGTATTGTCCGCCGCTTTACCGTTGGTTTGACTGACAGTGCATATTATGGTCAACATACATCCTGGTAGCAATGATAATGTTAGTGTGTGGCAAATGTATGTATCCATAACCTTATAGTTATAATAATGCCATTGTATATGAAAAATTGAGAATATTATAATTATTACACTTTGTATGATAAATAAATATCTTGGTTAGAAACATCTGTATTTATGTAGTGCACTTTTAATAATGTACATCCGCGTCTTTGAGCAGTGTCATATGCTGTTGTGTGTCTTGATGTTGTGTCGTCGGTTGGCGTTTTGCCTGTTGATGGCGACATTGATGATGATGCTACGGCAGTGGTGGACTGCCGGAGCTAAAATTTAGGACAAACTTATCTCTTCCTCCATCAGTCATTTCCGTCAGTAGGCATTTCTTTCCCGTCACTCTTCCTTTGCCGTTATCCGGCATCGCTTCGTCGTCAAAACGTTTTATGGTCGCTAGGGAAGGCATTCATCTCGGGTTTACTGTGATAACCTCAAGTTAAAGATCGATCGTTTCAACCGCTAGGAAGATGGGTAAACACCTCTCTCTCTCTCTCTCTCTCTCTCTCTCTCTCTCTCTCTCTCTCTCTCTCTCTCTCTCTCTCTCTCTCTCTCTCTCTCTCTCTCTCTCTCTCTCTCTCTCTTTCATCCTTGTTCATAACTCTGTCCCAGACCACAGCGGAGGAAAAGGACAGACACAAGATGGAAAGCTATTCAAAGATTTTTATCAGACACTCACACAAATAGCTGAAAATTAGCAATTTCAAAAGGGTTAATTTTTGTTGGTCTATTCTGTTTCGGTTTTATCGTAAACAATTGTGATAAAAACGAACACCAAAACACCTAAACTAGAATATTTCGTGTAAATTGTTACACTTCATCAGCTACACGTACACACAAACAAAACGAAAAGAACAGGATGGGAAAAATGACGTAAAAGAACCGATGACACATATGATGACGCAAAACAAGTCACACATCTCTCTCTCTCTCTCTCTCTCTCTCTCTCTCTCTCTCTCTCTCTCTCTCTCTCTCTCTCTCACCACTTTATACACATACATTACTATTATTAGGAGTGAAGTTAAAACACCACAAACATATTAAGGTTCACAGCTATCAACAGAAGCAAGCCGCTAGCAAGAGTTAGTTAGTCATTGTTTATAGGGTCCAGCGGACTGTAAAGAGCCGAATCAGGACCACAGCGTTATCAAGAAGAGCACACTCACTTGTAAAACCAGCTATGCAGTCAGTCAGTCAAAAACATTTAGTCCGTCGGGAAAGTTCGTCTGTAACTGGTGTCGCCAGAATTTCTCTCTCCGCCTGCGTAACACCACATCATCATGATGAATTTGTTCAATCGCTGTGCATCTCATGTCCTTGATTGAATGTGCAGGTAGATTGAAATGTTTAGCAACCATTGTATCTTCTTTTATATATGCTGTTCTCTTGCTGTCATCATTGTCGTGGTGATCATTGAAGTGACTGATGTTATATCTGTGTCCATAAAGTCTTTTTTTCAGTGTCTGACCAGTTTCTCCTACATACTGCACTTGATTACATTTAGCACAGTCAATGAGGTACACCAAGTTGGTTGAAGTGCAGCTAAGTTCACTGCAAATGTTGTGTTTGCCTCCATTAACAACACTCGTAAATGTTTTGGTTGTGTTCAAATGGTTATGGCAGACGACACATCTTTTCGCATTACATTGATGACATCCATTAGGTAGTTTCTGCGAGTGCTGTTGCTTCAACGGTTGGGACTTCTGCTGCGGCTGATGTAGCTGACACTGCTGCTGCTGCAACTCTAGTTGCTGTTGTTGCTGTGGCTGCTTTATCTGTGACTGCTGCTGCTGCGATCGCTGCTGCTGCAACTGTTGTTGTTGCGACTGCTGCTGCTGCGATTGTTGATGCTTCGACTGCTGCTGTTCTAACTGCTGTAACTGCGGCTGCGACTGCTGTAGCTGTAACTGCTGCTGCTGAGAACGATGCTGTAGCAACTGTTGTTGTTGCGACTGCTGCTGTTGCGACTGTTGATGCGTCGACTGATGCAGTTGAACCTGTTGTGACAGTTGTTGTTGGTGTTCTTGTGTTTTCGGCTGTGGTTCCTGTGATTTGTTCTGCTGTAGCTGCTGTTGTTCGCAGTTTTTTATCTCTTTAGGTAACTTGCTTGGCATAAGCATGCTACGCAGGTTCCTGCAGTTTCTTTCTCCAACAATGGGTGGTTCTGGAACTGCTTTTTTCATTCTGGTACTAGAATGTAGGACAGGCATGTACTCCTTGAGCCATTGTGACAGAGGGGTTTTTTATCGTAAACAAGGAACAAAATTGTCCATTAATTTAATTATAAGCAAGCAAAACTTTATCAAAAATTTGTTTTAAAAATGTTGAGGTGCTGGGCAAAACGTGCATAGAAAATGATGAACGTTAGCGACATTGACCTTTAAGAAAATGCAAACATGAATAATTTTAAAGGTTGAGTTGAATTATTTGCATAGTAAATACAATCAGAGCATAATACAAGACATTCATGAGAATATAAGTCAAGTCTTTTTTTTTTTTTACTCAGAAGACTGGCTACTGACCTATGTAGGCCTATTTGTTACACGTTATCAATGGTCGATACAGCCCCAATTCTTGAATCTTTTGTATCTCGAATTCATTTATCCACGCAGCCTGTTCGGTCAGCAACAAGTCAGGAATCGTCGTGTAAGGTTTTCCAACTTTATTCAGGAAACACCAACAACTGCATACAAGATCTCTTTCCGAAAATCACTCCTCGCTAGCAGACAGTGCATTACTTATATAGCTTATCAACAATGTAGAAGAGCTTAGAACATTCCAGAATGACAGAATAACATCCAATCGAAATAAAACACTGAAAGCACTCCACCAGCCGGTCACTTTACAATAAAGAAATCCCATGGAAGTGACGCTGAGGCTTTACTCTAAGTTTTTGAACCCTTGTTTACAAAAAACAAAATACAATATAAACATCATTATAAACTATTAACAAAACACGTACATATGAAATGCCTACATTGCTAAATAATAATGCCATAGAAAGCCCTAGTGACCATTTGGCAGAGAGCGCTCATTATCCCCAAGCTGACACAACAGACCCCATACACAAATGAGGAGTTTTGGAAGAGTGTTCAAGAAAAAAGGTAGGTGACTGGTGTAGCAAAGAAGATAATAGATTGATAGATCAGGTCAGGAACGAGAAAGAACAAATGAGAATGACAGAAACAGGGGTAAATTAAAGCACTAAATTTCTACAAAGTGGGGATACTATTTATGCAGAAAACCCCGGAACCCCAACGGAGGGCAGACAGGAGTAGACTTATAGTATGATTGATCGATTGATTGTACGTAGGGAGAAGACATTGGGTTGGCCATGATAAAGGGTGGAAACTGGGAATGGGGCGGATGAGGAAACTCCGATAGTGTGGTGGGCTTTCATGTCCGTACGTGTACACTGGACATCGGCTATATTATTGAAGCAGATGGCTCATGTGGATTTGGGTGTGGGTAGCTTGGTGAAATTGATGCTAAGATAATGTGCGCTTTTATTTTGCATCAATCCAAAGTAGATTCATCGTCGATGATGATGGTGATGATGATGATGATGATGATGATGATGATGATGATGATGATGATGATGATGATGATGATGATGGTGATGATGATGATGGTGATGATGATGATGATTTGTAGAGCGCCGTTTGCTTACGAACATTACGCTCAGGATTTCAGGTCCTTGGACAACAGACTCGAGTTGTCTGTTGTTGAGTCGGTGGATTGTCACTGTGGCGGACTGTTTGTGTACGGTGACCAAAGACTTGACCAGCTCTTTGAGCTGTAGAGTGCATTACATAAACACCACACTGTATCAATGGATGAAGGCTGTATGTGAGATATTTGGGGAAAAAAGAACAGATTGAGAAGGGCACTTTAATTTCACATTTGGTCACGGCAGCTTGCCCCCGGACCCTCCTTCCGTATAAATGAGGATGGGAAAGAAGACTGAAGGTCCAAGGAGATAAAACGTAGCAGATTAAACAGTTCTCTATACATGGCTTTCACTACAAGCTTCTCCAGAATCTGACAGCCAAATGAAATACAATATAGGGAGGCACGGTGGCCTAATGATAGAGCTTTGGCTTGCGGATCTGAAGGTCCCGGGTTCGAGCCCAGGCCGGGGCATTGTGTTATGTCCTTGGGAAAGACACTTTACTCCCGTTTCCTACTCCTTCGGATGAGAGTATAAACCGAGGTCTAGTCTGTGTCGCATACATTCCATCATAACGGACTTTAAAGATCCTGACGCTCATGTCCTAGACGGATGAGTGCCGGCGACAAGAACACACCCAGCATGCACCTAGGTCCTTCTCCCCCATCCCTGGCTGCCCAGTATTGTGCTCAGTTGTCTGGAGCGTTATTACGGTGCGCCTAAAGGCTGCAAGTTGGCGCATCGGGCGGCTTGAGTTAGATCCTAAATCGGCCAGCGTCTTGAGCAGCTCTTGAGCTGAAAAAAGCGCTATATAAGTACGATTAAATAAGTACGATTAAATAAAATAAATAAATAATAACTTAAATATTAATCCCAACATCAGGAGCAAACACTACAGCTCTGACCACAAATCAGCCATGTCAGTATCAATGCATGGAAGACTTTTAACGTTTATTACAATTACAACGTCTTTGAAGGATGATAATTTTAAGCTGACAGCTTATTTTTTCACTTAGAATTAGAAGTCGGATGGAGCAGGATTGACTATAAGGGGCTGGAGCTCCAGATGGAAAATCTGAGTAGGTGAGAGAGAGAGAGAGAGAGAGAGAGAGAGAGAGAGAGAGAGAGAGAGAGAGAGAGAGAGAGAGTGAGAGTGAAGGATGTTGTGTGACGGGGATGGGGGTGGGGGGAGTGAGGGGACGGGTGGGGAGAGTAAGTAAGTACACTTCTGAGGGGAAACAGTTGAAGATGGAGGGAGGAGGTAAGTTGAAATGTGACCGAAAGGCGGACCTGTGATGTGTGAGGGAGTGGACAGGTACGGACCTGGGGGATATTGTTAGGAGAGCGAAGCAAATTTATCACGCCTTGCCATCTTCATTTGCCATTAACACACTGCCTTCATACAGTAGTAGTACGTGATGTACCACGCTGCTTGTTGTGACAATAGATTGATCATGGTGTTACTGCTACGGTTGTTGTACTGGTTCATTGTCCGTGACTTCTATGTGGAAGGAATGTCCGTGATCTGTGCCTAAAGGTAAAATACCAGTGTGTTGCGACATCTGTTTGATCATGATGGTTTTAACTACATCGACAACCTACATTGCTGGTTCGTTTTCAATGACTTCATTTACAAGGAAGTTTTTTCTCCGTGTCCGATAGTATTTTAAAAATTGTTGCGGTAGTAGTTGTTCTGGGGTCTGTGCCACTTAGACACATCGACAACCAGTATATAAGTGCTTAATTTTTACCGAGTTCATTTTAAAATAATTCTTTTGTTCTGCGGCAAAAGTAAAGTCAAAGTATTGCGTCGGTCACATAAGTTTGAAACTAGATAAATGGAGCATAGCAATTGGTACTGGTTAATTGCACAATTCATTTACTAGGATTTTTGTTCTATAGCCAAAAGTGAGATCCACGTTTTTGCAACGATCACAGCATGCAGAATAACTACAGTACTGTCAGTTCCATGGAGTTTATTTACATGGAATGAATGCATTTGGGTGCAAATCATGAAGTTTTTGCAACATGACAAACCATGACTGATGAAAACAGACGTTAAATTAAATATATTTTAATAAAATTGTAATACGTTTGTGTAGTTTGGCTGTAATTGTTGCCAATTAGTAGATTAGGTTAGGTATACGTTGAAAATAATTTTAAACACATTGTGGGAAACACTATTTTGATCATAGGGTCGTCTCTTTCTGACAGTGCATGGAAGTACGTCAGGTTTGCATCACAAACAGCAGAAGACGAGAATGAAAACAACGAATTATGACATAGTACACTACATGAATAATGTAACATAACTATCTAATGTAACTACTATTTCATTTATTTTCTCAAACATTCACTCTTCAGACTGACGAATTGCGCTGCAGTAATATTTCAAGTATGCACAATTATAGTTGAAATTACAACCTCTAAACCAACCCTTTCCCTAATAATACCCTATAATTCTATAATATAAATATGGAAAACTGTATACTTACATCACAATGACTTCTTTACCAACGCACAATCGATGATAACTACAATTATCAGTACAACCTATGTTAATCTGATGAATAAAACTTGATGCAACAAAACAATAAAGATAACTACAAATAAATACTTGGAGCTTATAAAACGAGATGACAAAAATGTGAAGCTGGACAGACACAAAGACAAAAATCACGGAGTGGCTAATACTTAAAACTTGATAGAGGACGTCTTCTTCGTCGAAGGAACGTGGGTCTTGCCAAGTTTATTAAGGCACCTCCCTGAAAGTTGTCAAGCACCGTCCGAGCATCCGCCATTCTTCTACGTCGGGGAAGGGTCCCTTCATAATAACACCACAACCACAGTTGGTAATAAATCTTTTGTTTTCCTCAATCTCCCACTATCTCAGTCTGTCCATCAATTCAGCAGCCCCACTACAGTAGGACTATCATGTCGAATAAACCGGTCAGCAATACACGTACTAATAAACATGACAGTTATTATAAATTCAATATGGATGCTTATAAATTCAATATGGATGCCATTCATGATCAGCGAAAACATCCTCTCCAAAATAATGTATAAAAATGGTTCCATTCCAAGGGAAGAACGAAGTGACACTCTCATAGCAGTGGTAGTGGTTCAGCAACAGTGAGAAAATAATCGTCACCTCCAAAAGCATTACAATGATTCAGATAGGCTGCCAAACAGACTGTTGTTTGTACCTTGACAAGATTAACAATAATGATTCAATTCAACCGACCAGCTATTTATATTATAAATCGCGCTTTTTTTAGCACGAACTAAGCGTAAGTTCTTATTCACAAGAATTACATTGCTAATGAATAGTGTTACGTTGAAACGCGAAGGATAGTATGTCTGAAGCGCGCACGATAGATCTAATCGTTTCATTTTGCAAAGTATTCAATAATGGAGTTTATTTACCTTTGATTTGAGTTTGTGTTGTTGTTAGAAGAAGCTTTGCATAACGTTGATAATTTTTGTGCTGATTAAAAGTGGAAAACTTCATACGAAGACTTTGCCTTGTTGCTGCTGAGTGAGCAGGCTGCGTGGATAAACGAATCAGTTACACCTATCAGGATTTCAAGCATCGGGGCTGAATCAAATACTGATAGAAAACACCATCATCATATCGAGTGTAACAAATAGTAATTAAGAGTAACTAACAGTCTACCTCATAAACCGGGTTGTTACAAAGTAGTGTGATAGTTTTGTAAATGCTTCCAACCGTTTAACATAATTTTCAAATAATAGTTTGATAAGAGTGTGATCAGAGTAATAAGAGTTTCATCTGAGCGATCCTTTCTCCTGTATAAATCCGTAAAAAGTTTTTGTATTTTCAGATCTCTCTGGAAATATTTTGATATCGCCTTGTCAGGAATCAAAACCAACAAAACGTCGGTTTGTCCTTCGGTCAAACGGTCGTTTCGTCGCACGCCATATCTCAAGACCTACTGAGCAGACTTTGCCCAACGTTCACACAACAATTTCAGGGTTAGTGGTAAGCCTATACCGTGCCATCGAATTTGTTCTTACTCAAGGGTAACGGTCGCTGGGATAAATTGTTATAAACTTGATTTGCTCTATATCTTAAAACCACTTAACCCATTTTGATATTTTTTAGTATACAGGTAATTTAACTCATGGCAAATAATTATTTGGCGGCAGTTTGTTGTCGGTGGGTCAGAAAGCTTATTTTGCATTATCTCATTTTAACAAATTATTTTTACGATGCAACCACTTTAAATACCACTACTCAGCCTTTTGAATTTTATATTTGCACTTCTGCAAAGGTCTTTGAATGCGATTATTTTCTATGCACGTTTAGCGGTGAATCTCAAATTGGGCGTAACAGATTTGGATAAATGTGAGTTTGTAGATATTGTTTTTAGTTGACAATCCGATTTACATGTAGTATTTTTAGAATAAAAGTGAGAAAGAACAGCTCCATGAAAATTAACACCTTTGAAAATGCTAGTTTTCAACTACAAGTGTGAGAGTATCTGAAAATACATTTGAATGGCTTGCCTTCTTGTTTCTTACACAGTTGGTGACACAATTATTTGTTTGACATTGTGAATTCCATTTTAAACAGTTGACATTTGCGGATTAATCTTCAAATATTCCGCAAAAAAAGGAAAGAACATTCCTGGATTTTTATAATTTGCTGTTCGTTGGCATTTTGTGATAGGGGCATTTGAAGGTAAGATTACTAACTTTTTAGGAGGGGGGGGGGAGCTGATGGGTGTAGGGGGGATGGAGAGGGGGGTTAGGGAGGGAAAGACGATAAGAGGTTTCGGTGTAGGATATAAGCTGAGTTCTAATCGCTTTCAGAATGATGATGATGATGATGATGATGATGATGATTGATGATGATGATGATGATGATGATGATGATGATGATGATGATGATGAACACTCTTTTGAAAATGTTTACCGCACTTGAGTATAGCACTTCCTTCTCTTTGGCATTGATGTCGGGATTAATAATTGACTGTGTAGTGGGGGGGGGGGGGGGGATATGTGTACGCTGCACAGATGAGGACAGAATAATTGATGTTCACCAAACGGACCAAGCCCTTGAGCAGCTCTTGAGCCGTAAAAGCGCTCTGTAAGAACCAACGATATAAACGTGTCAGTGTAAATTACAATGGCTTCCTCATGGTACCGTTTTTCCATGACTGAGGTGATCTGTTAGGACAGGTTGGGCCTTTTTAGTTCACGCTGCGTGGAGTGGGTAACTTGGGCGACTTTATGTTTCTCTCCACTTGTGACGAAGCGGAGTGTAAATGGTTGTGACTTACTCCCCTTTCTAGTCTGTCTCCATAGCAGATAACGGTCACTCGTCCGATGACAGCGACCTCAACACACCTTACCACCCCTTTCTACGTCTTTCCACCCCTTGTGGGGGGTGCCGGGGGTTTCTGTTGCAATAGTATCCCCACTTTCTGGATATGCTTTAAATTCCCGCTGTCGCTGTCTTTCTCATTTGGTCTTTCTTATTCTATTCTATCAATCTGCTATACTCTCTTCTTCTTCATTAGACCAGTCACCTACCTTTTTTCTTAAAAACTCTTCTGGGATAAAACTCCTAATTTGTGTGTGAGGTCTGTTGTATCAGCTTGGGAATATTGGACGCTTTCTGCCAATTGGTCACTAGGGCTATGATATTATTATTATTTAGCAATGTAGTCATTTTATATGTATGTGTTTTGTTGATATTTTATAATGATGTTTGTATTCTATTTTGTTTTTGTAAACGGGGGTTCGATAAATTAGAGTATAGCCTCAGCGTCCCCTGCCTGGGATGTCTTTATTGTAAAGTGACTGGCTGGTGGAGTGCCTTCAGTGTTACCATTGGGGTTGTTTCAGCAGATCTTTTATACGGATCGGGAAGGAGTCCTCTTTCAACCAGGTTGTGGTCCATTTTGTGGTCCTGATTCGGTTCTTTGCAGTCCGATGGATCCTGTAAGCAATGTATGGAGAGGCACGGTGGTCTAATGGTAGTGCTGTGGCTTGCGGATCTGAAGGTCCCGGGTTCGAGCCCTGTCCGGGCCACTGTGTTGTGTCCCTTGGAGAGACACTATACTCCCGTTTCCTACTCCTTCGGATGAGAGTATAAACCGAGGTCTAGTCTGTGTGTCGCATACATTCCATAATAACGGACTTTAAAGATCCTGACGCTCATGTCCTAGACGGGTGAAAGCCGGTAAAAAGAACACATCCAGCATGCACTTGGTCCTTTTCCCCTATCCATGGCTGGCCAGGATAGTGCTCAGTTGTCCGGGCGTCATACCATGCACCCAAAGCTGCGGGTGGGCGTCTCGGGCGGTTTGAGTTAGATCCTGTATCGGCCAGCGCCTAGAGTCTGGACAAGAACGGCGAGATAAGTGCGCTATAAAAATCCTCGATAATAATGAGAAGAAGAATAACTAACTACGTCTTTCCATCCCTGGAGTCATTTTACTCTCATATAGAAGTATAACCGTATAACCATGAGAGTGTACAACATCAGCCCTAATATTATTGAAGTCATCAAAAGCCTGTATGACAAGGCTACCAGTGCAGTCCTCAACAACAGCGCCATCGGAAACTGGTTCAGAAAACAATCGGCGTGCGTCAAGGATACCTACTCTCTCCAACACTCTTAAATACCTTCCTAGAGCGCATCATGTCAGATGCCCTTGCAGATCACGAAGGCGCAGTCAGCATTTCGGGTAGGGCAATCTCCAACCTCTGTTTTGCGGATGGCATTGATGGATTGGCTGGAGAGAAACAACAACTTGAACAACTGGTACAGACGCTTGACATCACCACCAGAGCCTTTGGATCGGAAATAAGTGCAGAGAATGATGACCAACAACACCAATGGCTTCAACACGGACATCAAAGTCCCAGGTCAGTACCTCAACACAGTGCATAGCTTCAAATATTTAGGAGCCATTGTATCAGACAATGGGCTCCGAGAGGAAATCCTCTCCAGATCGCACAAACAATTGCTGCCCCTGACATTTCGAAAGACAAGACTATCAGTCTACATTCCAAGGTAAGGCTGCTGCGCTTCCTTGTCATCTCCATCTTCCTATACGCTTTCGAAACTTGGACCCTCACAGCAGATCTACAGCGAAGAATACAAAGCATGGCGATGAGGTGCAACAGAAGACTTTTCCTATACCCAGCATATGACAAAAGGCAGAAGTCCGACACACCATCACACAAGCCATTGGACAACACGATGACATGCTCACAGTGGTGAAGAAACGCAAACTCCGATAGTGCGCCACGTCACCAGATCATCAGACCTTGCAAAGACCATCCTGCAAGGTACAGTGCAAGGAGGCAGAAGAAGATGGAGACAGAAAAAGAGGTGGGAGAACAACATTCGAGAATGGACTGGCTTGACACTGAGCACAGCCATGATGGTTGTGAAGGACAGAGAAAGATGGAGTAAGCTGATTAAACGTTCATCTGTGGTGCCCCAACAACCTACGAGTTACGGGATATGATAGGCTTTTTACATAAACTGGCGGTCACTGTGCTATGGACGTATATGAGTATCACAGATAGATAAGTAAAGGCCACGATTGAAGTGATAACAGCCCCTAACCCCACTCCCTCTTTCCCCGACCCACGACCTGACAGGTTGAGGGACTAAGTATTGCCTCAGGCTGCTAATGCTGGTCAGCATATGGCGTTTCTCATCTGTTTCCGTTTGTCCAGTCTGTCTGACATCCACACCTGTCCGCTCATTGACCTTTTGTCAGTGTCACTCTGTTTTGAGGTTAAAAGGATGAAAATACAATAACAATGCGTACATATGCACGCACACATATGCACGCGCACACACATACACACGTACATACACGGATGCATGATATAACACACAGGCACGGCCGTGCGCGCAGGCACACACACGCACACACATATTCTCTCCCTCTCTCTCACACACACACGCAAGAAAAAAAAAGGCTATTATTGGCGACTGAGTAATTGACCCGCGAATCAGACACACTCGATTAAAATGTGGATTAAAGGTCAGTGTGTAGTTAAATGTATGTTGGTAGTTGATGCCTGTGTTCAAGAGTTCAATTATTGCGAGCGATATTGAAGACACTTTCAAGTTTACAGTATTGCATCACTGTTCTGCTTCTGTTCTCATTCGCTACTTATTAATAATAGTTGTACGTATTAGCTTACTGGAACTTGTAGCGGCTCCCCCGTTGGGGTGCCGGGGGTTTCAGTATAAATAGTATCCCCACTTTCTGGAAATTTAGTGCTTTAAATTCCCACTGTCGCTGTCTTCCTCATTTACTCTTTCCCATTCCTGCTCTGTCCTATCACTCTGCTATACTATCTTCTTCTTCGCTAGATCAACGACCTACCTTTTTTCTTGAAAACTCTTCCTGGACAAGACTCCTTGTTTGTGTATGAGGTCTGTTGGATCAGCTTGGGAGTGTTGGACGCTTTCTGCCGGGTGGTCACTAGGGCTTCCTATGATGTTATTATTTAGCAATGTTGGCATTTTATATGTATGTGTTTTGTTGATAATTTATAATGATGTTTGTATTGTATTTTGTTTTTGTAAACGGGGGTTCGATACGTTGGGGTGAAGCCTCAGCCGTCCCCTGCGTGGGATGTCTTTATTGTAAAGTGACTGGCTGATGGAGAGCTTTCGGTTTTACCACTAGGGTTGTTTCAGCAGATCTTTTATGCGGATCGGGGGTTGTCCGGTTCTGATTTGGCTCGGAAGAGTCCGCTGGACCTAAAGCAATAATAATGTAATGTAAAATGTAAAGGTGATCACTGCTGTTGTATTGGACACTCCAGACGATTTGCTGGATTTACAGGAATGATTTTCATGACCCACCGCCGTAGCTCAATACGAGAGAGTTCGCCTGGCACACCGATGACCCAGGTTCGAATCTCGTGGTAAGCAAACACGTGGCATTTTTTGTACGGTTCATCTTCACCGGGATGCTTATCCCATTGCCCCCATATCGCCAATGGTAGGTGTACACTTTAAACTTAAGCCTTCATTCATTCAGGGATTAAAACGAGACCAAATAAGAGGAAGAACAAGAGATAATTTCACCAAGAAGATTGAGCAACAGGAGGAGAGGTTTTGAAGGCAAAGACCAGTGATTCAGCATTTGGTATGAGCTCGCTTACCCCTAAACCAATGTAAAACTAGCCATGGCATGTGATTCTTCTTCTTCTTCTTCTTCTTCTTCTTCTTCTTCTTCTTCTTCTTCTTCACCCGATACACATTGGTCGAACGCTACCAGAAGCATGCGTTATTAGTCGCCTTAACAGGCGATAAAGCATGCTCCCATGCTTCAGAGCACTGCTTTCTATACGCTTCAAGCTCTATAGTCACAGAAAAAGCGCAATTTCACTGCAGTGAACTCATGAAAATAGAAAAATGTAAGTTTCGTCTCCTCTAGGGGACGAATTAGGTCAAACTGTTTTTAGTTTCTAGGTCAACTGTCTTTTACGAACCGTTTGACAATGTTTTTGAACCGTTTGTTGACGCCGGATAGTGTCCTCACTTGGTTTCATGCAATTTAAGAATCCAACAAGGCAATTGGATTTTTGAGACGGAAAGAGCGGATGTTGTAGAGCAACATTCTGTATATATTTACAGTGAAATTGCGCTTTTTCCGTCACTATAGCGCTTGAAGCGTGTAGGAAACAGTGCTATGAAGCATGAGAGCATGCTTTATCGCCTGTTGAGGCGACTAGTAAAACATGCTTCTGGCAGCCTTCGACCAATGTGTACCGTGTGTCTTCTTCTTCTTCTTCTTCTTCTTCTTCTTCTTCTTCTTCTTCTTCTTCTCCTCCTCCTTCTTCTTCTTCTTCTTCTTCTTCTTCTTCTTCTTGCTTGCTTGCAATCTAGCAGCGTGAGGCAGATGTTCACCCGGAATAAGGTGGCCAACCATTACAGGTGTTGACTGTTGGCCAGCAAAAGGGCGAGCGTCGACTGCAATGCATAAATCATGATTTCTTATGATTATGGCACATGCTGCACGTGCACGACTCGCGCTCTGCTGAAGACTGGTTCTAGTTCGCGTCACCATTTGTGTGACGTAGGTTTATGACGTCATAAAGGGATTTGAATTTTACCCAGTTCCATGTTCAAGTTTGCATCATAAAGGTGTGACGGATCTTTGTGACTTCATAATATATTTGAGACCGAGTCATAATTGGGTTTTTGCGAATCACTGGTTCATATTCCTCCCAGTCGCACTTATTTTTTTAATTCCCTCTACATGTTTGGGGTCTGCATCCCAACATTTGTGACATTTGCTGAATGATTGCGAGGACAAATGCTATAATTATCTTCGACGTGTTAAAAATAATACAGATCGTGGCAGAGACGGTTGATCGAGAGTTAATTGCAGATTCTAAGTTCCAGTGACAAACCTCAGGAGATGCCTGTCAGTAGGAACAGAGGCTATTAGCACAATAATGCAAGATTGACTTTCCCTTATTGCTAAGCAGAAGTTAAGGCTAAAAGTACACTTGCACTCGTGTGAACAATATCGCATTGTGCCTATGAATGGACATTGCACGTGAGTTTTATAACGCACTGGTGGTTTTGTACCCTGGCAAGCCAGGGTACACAGGTTGCTGTTTAAAATGTAGACAGAGAGACAACTGTTGTGAGCGAGTTTCATTTGGACGATGATACCTCCCCATATCCCCCGTGATACCTCACCATACCCCCCCCCCCCTGATATCTCCCCGTCCCCCCCATGATGCCTCACCATACCCCCTTGATACCTCCCCGAACCCACTTGATACCTCCCCATACCCCCTTGATACCTTCCGTACCCCCCTTGTAACCTACCTGTACCCTCCTTGATACTTCCCCGTTGATCGTTTCGCAGGTATGGATGAAAGGAATCGACCATCACCATACCCCCTTATATATACCCGTATCCCCGTGTGCCTACCCCTGCCCCTTTAAACCTACCCGTAGCCACCTTTAACCTACACGTACAACCCCATCCCGATCCTTGGTACTACTACTACTACTACTACTACTACTACTACTTCTACTAATAATAATAATAATACTACTACTAATAATATTGAATATAGAATAATAGAAATAGAAATCATAAAAAACACCAAGGTTTTAAAAGAAAATTTGATATAAGATATAATACTAATACTAATACTACAAATACTACTACTACTACAACTACTACTACTACTAATAATAATAATAATAACACTACTAATATAAATAATAATATAATAATAATAATATTTTTTATAATAATAATAATAATAATAATAATAATAATAAGTTAAAAAGCCTAAATTAAAAAGAAAAATATCCATATTGTAGTGTAAAAAAAAATTGGGCTCTCGTGAGATTTGAACTTGGGTCGCCCTGCACGGTAGGCGAATGATTTACTGACTGAGCTACCAAGGCTTCCTAGAATGAACATCAATTTTTTGGTCTATATGGGAAAAGATGCTGAAACCTCAATTTGATTTTTAATGGAAGCGCGCGGAATGAGGCTATTGCAGTTTGTGGACATTTTGTTTATTTATTTATCTCAGAAACGGTTAAACGTTCGATAAGGAAATGTCGGCTATAACGATTTCGTGGGTTTTGAGCACACAGCAGGCCGATCCGCGGCGCCCAGCACCTGCCCAGATCAGCGTCCATACCGGACAAACTTTATAGTAGAGGCGAAGAAGGACTTCCGGCTAAGCAATTTATATATATATATGGTTTGTGTTTCAAGGTTATTTCAAGAAACGAACACTTGGCATTAAAGAGAACAAGTAGTAGGAGGCGGAGTTGTAGCGATAGATGGTCGCTGGAAACTGCTAATAGAAAATGACGGTTTTTTATTTTTTTTTTTTATAATTAATTAGGAAAAAGGCGTGTTCGTTCGTCTGTTGCTAGTGCGTCCGTTTTTCTTGGTTTTAGTTTCGGGTCCCCCCCCCCCCACCCTCCCCCCCCCTCCCTCTCCCCCCCCCTCCCCCCCCCCCCCCCAACCCCCCCCCCCCCCCCCCCCCGAGTTAGCTTTGTGGGGTTGGTTCCCTTTGCTCTCCGCCTCAGGCTTACCTTCCGGTTTTCACGAGAGTCAGGTATCCTTTCATAACTGTGGAATTGGGGTGGTTGTGCGAGGTTCAATGTATCCATATTTGCATGTTACCCATCCAAGTGTTGACTAGGCTGGTTTCTGCCTAAGTTTTCTAAACAGTAGCGTGACCAACAAATCCACGTGTACACAGTTGGCATTAGCTGAGATAAATTACTACTGTTACACAGTGAAACAATAAGTGTCTGGTGTAAAGTGAGATACAGACAGCTGTATTCCAGAGGATTATGCTAGGCAAAACTAAGTTAATTGTGACTTCCTTGTACAGAATACTTCAAAAGTCTAGTCAGTCTTACAAACAAAAGTCCTGTCTGACAGCGCGGACAGTTTCGCTGTGAAGATAGGATGTGGACGAGGGCAGGCGATACGAAACGGCAGCAACTGTGGGCCTCGGACGGCTTGAGTTAGATCCTGTATAGACTAAGTTAGATCCTGTATAGACTAAGTTAGTTAGATCCTGTATAGACTAAGTTAGTTAGATCCTGTATAGACTATGTTAGTTAGATCCTGTATAGACTAAGTTAGATCCTGTATAGACTAAGTTAGTTAGATCCTGTATAGACTAAGTTAGATCCTGTATAGACTATGTTAGATCCTGTACAGACTAAGTTAGATCCTGTATAGACCAGTTACTTCAACAGCTTTTGAGCTGCAAATGCGCTCTAGACGAAAGACTGAATACTTTCAATGGAATACTTAAAAGGACTAGTCTGTCTGGGCGAGGAACATGGGCTATAATATACGAGGGCAAAGACAGGGTCATGGCTACACGCTGTCACATTACTTCCGGCACGATGGGAAGATGGCGACGTGGAAATGATGGTAAGAAAGATGGCGGCGATGAATGGGTTAATGAAGATAGATGGCAGTGATGAATCTTGGTCGTGGTCGCGAGCTTTATGTTCAGTGTGTTCCATCTTGCGTGGAGTAATAATTGTTGTTGTTGTTGTTGTTGTTGTTGTTGTCACAGAGGCGGATGGAAGTGGAAAAGAAGAGTATGATAGAGATGGGAGTTAGCGACGAGAGAAGGAGAAAGAAAGAAAGAAAGAAACAAGAAAAAATAGAGTAGATGTTAATAATAAATAATGTAATTCATAACAAAAATATTCACGCTTGTCCCGCACAGAAAGTTCCAAACGCAAATAATTACAATAATAATAATAATAATAATAATAATACAGGATGCTATGTACGCGCCTTTCCCCAAGGCTCAAAGCGCGGCGATCTATACCAACATACACGCTCACCTGTCTCATTTACCCTCACACACACCAAATACACATACATCACTCAAACAGGTGGTGTAAAGGCAGGGAGATCGCTATTAGAAGACGGAAGAAAATCGAATTTTTATTTTTGAAATTTTTATATTGACTGCATCCTGTACCATTATTGAAGGGAGGGAGGAAACCGGAGTGCCCGGAGAAAACCCTCGGTGACCTCAATAGTCTCGTACCTAAGTCACATACGTTCGCCCCTTGCGGCAATCGAACCCGCGACCGTCGGCATAGGAAACCGGCGACTTATCCACTTATCCACTGATCCCAGCGAGGAATAAATAAAGATGGAAAGAACATTTGAAACTTTGGTGGGTTTGAAGGGGAAGGGGAGGGAGATGGACAGTCAGGCACAAAAGACAGGTATTTGGCGATGAAGGACAGTTCAATGATCTTTTGTTTGACGGTTTTGGATGATGTTGAGCTGTTTATTACCTTTCCCCATTTAACGAGCGCTGCCATCGGCTTTATGGATTTAAGGTATCTGGCCGCTCCTGCTTTCGCTAATGATTCGCTGCAGTCCAAATCTGGACTGTCTTAAGAGGTGTACATCAGTGCGCGAGATCCGCGAATGCCTGGGATCGCAGCAGCATTTGTGTACAGTAATTAGACCGTTATGAATGTAGCAAGCATATAGGCTACTTCATCAATAAAGCAAAACAAAACTGATGGTATGGTTATGATGATGATGATGATGATGATGATGATGATGATGATGATGATGATGATGATGATGATGATGATGATGATGATAGTCATATCCTATCCTAGTTCTACTAAAAGCAAAACCATAAAACTGACCTTAAGAATTTAGATGTAACTGGAGAAAACCAAACACAAAAACAATATACCGCCTATATATACATATTCATCTATAGCTGCGGTATAATTAAAAATCAAAGATCATTTCCGGCCAGAAGCCATTTTAGAATGTGAAGGCCAGTTGGTCGAAGCTTTCTTTGAAGTGCGAAGATCGTTGATAAGCGTCGTTCATGCCTGTGCAAAGAGGCTACTTTATTAGCGCTGGGTTGTCATGGCCACACTTCAGGGGTGGAGCGAAATAATTCTCTGGACAACATTAATTTGTAAGCCTGACGGAGGTCGATGGTTATCAGCGTTTGCAATGTATGAGACACAGGTGTGGAACTATCTGCCACATGCCTTGTTTCTTGAAGTCGGTGTCATGAACTTTATTTTGGCCTACAGAAGACAGGGCTGTAGCATTGGTGCCTATACTGGTGTGCACAAACTCACTCTGGGGTTTGGCTTTTGGTCAAGACATGCACTTATCATCAACTTAGAGAGACAAACTGTTTAATGTTTAAAAAAATCCAGCCCTCCATTTAGGACAATGTAATAATGTAACTAAAACATTGAGGTACATGGCACCATAAATCGGTGTACTTGTCCGCAGTTTGCACTAATCGATAGTCTCTTATGAGTCTTACTCGGTAGAATATTTATTGAGCTTTTTGTGGCCCCAAACGATGTATTTTATGCTACGTAATGGCAGTTCTAATTAGTATCACCCTAGGATTTGGAACTCAGTGGTGTTTTCTGACCCGAATGACGTCTATAGTGTCCAGATGGCGCACAATCTGGATTTTATTTATTTAATTTTTAATCATCAGATTTTGAGTTGGGACGTTGTGCACGTGCCATCCAGCGTAGATAAACTGGGTAATGTTAAGAGGATGCGAGCTCGCGTAGGCAGGATAGGTAGGTCACAGCTGGTTCCAGCCTTTGACATTTTCTCGCTCTGTTGAAAGAATTCCCCCAAGGCTAGGGCCGGTGTACCTCGCTACATGCACCTGTAAGAAGTGAAAAGTGCATCATCAAGTGTTGGGAAAAGGGTAACCTTTTTTGTGAAGAGGACGAAGAAAAAGAAGAAGAAGACTGGGAAGAAGAAGGGGAAGAAGAAGAAGAAAAGGAAGAAAAAGAAGAAGAAGAAGACAGAGAGAAACAAAACAAATGAACAGAGCAGAGGACGAAGACGCAAATAAAATATGTTTCATTTTTAAAACTTTTAAATGTAAAGTCTTTCCATTGATAAAATGATATGAAACTTTCACAAACATATTCATACACATCCGTACACATAAATAAACACTTGTGTGGTGTTTGTGATAGTAAACATATAAAGCTTAATACGAAAAAAAACTTTCCCTTATGTGGAAACTCGATCCATGCGAATAAATGTCATATTTGGAAAGATATTACCGTGCTGAACAGCGATGCATGCATTTACACAAATGTACTGAGGCATTTTGTATCGATTGAGGGAATGCAACACGATAGTGCAGTGACGGGTAAAGGAGGGGAGTATAACAAAAGTTGAATCGATGGTCACGGCTACAGCAAGAAAACTTTCTCACAATGGCTGACAACGTTAGATCACTCTGCCGGCAAGAATATGTCGAGTTCTCTCCCTTTCGGAGTTTCTTTCTTTTTTATTTTTCTTTTCTTTTTTTTCCCTTTAGGCTTACATGTACCTCTTTTTTTCTGTCTCGTTGTGGAAGTCGTTGACAGTTTATTTGTCACATGAATTACGTCCCTTGGTCCAAAAGAAAGTTTGTAAGTGCGTAATTGCTTCAGCCCAACTAGGATAACACAGCCAGAGGAGAGAGAGAGAGAGAGAGAGAGAGAGAGGGGGGGGGGATGGTAGGACATACATGTAGACGGATCGAGGAAGGGCGTTGGATGGAGAAAGAAAGGAAGGGGGAGATTAAGGCGGAGCTGTGGGAAGAGGGACGGGCAGCGTGAGGAAGAAAGGAGAGGGAGAGAGAAATAATGTTTTCGTTATTTTTCCAGAACCATCATCATCATCATCATCATCATCACCATCATCATCATCATCATCATCATCATCATCATCAACATCATCATCATCATCATCATCATCCTCATCATCATTATCACCACCACCACCACCACGTCATGCAACGTCATTACACAAACACACACACGCACACACACACGGACACACCCACATACACACGCATATTTTGCAAATGTATTCAGGTTTATCTGATGCACATTATAAATACAATGAGACATCACCAAATTTAGAGAAAATGAAAACAACTAGAATCGGGGTCCTTCTGCTCGAACTCGAGAAGTCATTATTGTAAACGCTAAGCATTTCATACAGGCAACAGTTCCTCACTCCTTACAGTTACCACTCCTTACAGTTCCCACTCCTTTCAGTTTCTCCTCCTTACAGTTCCTCACTCCTTTCAGTTTCTCCTCCTTACAGTTCCTCACTCCTTTCAGTTTCTACTCCTTACAGTTTCCACTCCTTACAGTTCCCACTCCTTTCAGTTTCTCCTCTTACAGTTTCTCACTCCTTACAGTTCCCACTCCTTTCGTTTTCCATTCCTTACAGTTCCCACTCCTTTCAGTTCCCACTCCTTTCTTTCAGTTCCCACTCCTTTCAGTTCCCACTTCTTTCAGTTCCCACTCCTTTCAGTTTCTCCTCCTTACAGTTCCTCACTCTTTAGTTCCCACTCCTTTCAGTTCCCACTCCTTTCAGTTCCCACTCCTTTCAGTTCCCACTCCTTTCAGTTCCCACTCCTTTCAGTTCCCACTCCTTTCAGTTTCTCCTCCTTACAGTTCCTCACTCTTTACAGTTCCCACTCCTTTCAGTTCCCACTCCTTACAGTTCCCACTCCTTACAGTTCCCACTCCTTACAGTTCCCACTCCTTACAGTTCCCACTTCTTTCAGTTCCCACTCCTTACAGTTCCCACTCCTTACAGTTTCCACTCCTTACAGTTCACACTCATATCAGTTTCCACTCCTTACAGTTCCCACTCCTTTCAGTTTCCACTCCTTACAATTCCCACTCCTTTCAGTTTCCACTCCGCATGAAACACATATAATATAAGCACGTTGTACACATTTTTACTTCATTTTTTAAAATAAAAATGTCTTAACTTGGCTTGACTAAGTGGACAAATGTATGGGCACAAGTAACATTATAACAGAAATATATATAAGTACAAATAAAAGATATTATTTGATTTTAATTACATACCAGTGTTCGAACGTCCCCCAACACACACACACACACACACACGCACGCACGCACGCACGCACACTGTAGACAAAGATGGTTGGTAGGGGATTGACTGATAGAGATTTCCGGACAAAGGAAATAATTTTCGCGGAACACCGACCTAGATGTAGACCGTCCACTGATTGGCTGGACAAGACACGCATGCGCAGTGCACAAACACCTGCTATGGCCTTTATCGAGATAATCGCCAGCCAGTATAGCTCGAGTTCTTTAAAGCCAGAGAGGGGGTGTGTGTGTGTGTGTGACGAAAGTGAAGGGATGAAGAAAAGAGTAAAGCAGAGAGAGAGAGAGAGAGAGAGAGAGAGAGAGAGAGAGAGAGAGAGAGAGAGAGAGAGAGAAGTCGAAGTCGAAACCTTTAATAGAAAAATAGCATAAGGTCCTATGGACCTGGCTTAAAGCTAGTCCTTAATAAACAATTAAAAACAAAAGAAGTATCATAAAAATTAACTTGAAACCTAAATACGCATACTACTCCCTTCTTTCCCCCCCCCCCCCCCCCACTCCAATATCCCTTTGTTTCACCCCACCCTCCACACACAAAAATTCACACATTCTCAAAAAAATTATATTGTCGCAGGGTAGGAAAGAACGAAAGTATATAATCTTGAGTATTATGAGCAAAGGGAGAGTAGAAATTTGCGTTTTCAACGATGTTAATGATTTACTATCCTCGACCTTTTGTGGTAGAGAATTCCATGGCTTGGACCAGGATACGACAGATATGTTTTAAATATGTCTAAGCGTGTTTGTGGAAATATTAAATTGTGTATGAAAGATTAATAACGAGATGTTGATTTGTTAAAAACTGCTTTTAAATAAGCAGGAGCTTTATGGTTCAGTATGTTGTACATTACAACTGCTTTATTATAAGTTAGGTGTTTGTAAAGAGGAAGCATGACAGCTATTTTTAAGTTTGAATCAGTTGTGATGGAAGCATTGGGTCTAACTACTTTTGCAGCTCTGCAATGAATAAAATTAATATTTTTAAACAAGGCATAATGACAGCGGTCTAATACTGTTGAAGCATAATCAATGTGAGGTTTGATATGAGCATTATAAAAAGTTTGTTAGCACATGCGGTTATAATAGATTGAAGCTTAGAGAGCATAACTAATTTTGTTGGGAGTTTTTTTACGAAGACTTTCAATAAGTGGATGCCAACTGATTTTGTTGTTTACGATTACGCCTTAACGTTAATGGCTTTAAACCTGTTCGATATTATTTTTCATTCAGACTAAATCAATAGAAAGCGGAGCCCATTGATGCTTTTATCTAGTTGTTAACATAGCTTTTGATTTAGCCGAATTCAGAGACATATAGTTTAAACTGCACCAGTCACTAACATTGCTAAGAGCACCTTGTAGAGATTGCTGACTTTCACCTATCTTCCTCTTCTGTTTTTGCAATGTGGTGTCATCAGCTAACAACATATGGCATTCAACAGAATTATCCAAGAGATGTAATGGTAAATCATTAATATAAATACAAAATAAGATAAGGCCTAGAACAGATTCTTGAGGAACTTCGTGCATCACATGGCCTACAGAGGAATTTATTCATGAATGTATACAAACTGAGTTCGTTGATTAAGATAAGAACGAAAAACAAATTGAGCCATTGAGGTACAGATCCAAGTTTCTGAAGCAGTTTGTGGTGATTGATGAGGTCAAAAGCTTTTGAGGGATCCAGAAAGACAACTCCTGACAAAGTAGATTTATTCATAACGGAGAGCCAGTTGCAGTAGCGCAAGAATGGTGGCTACGGAAACCAGATTGCAGACGATGAAAAAGATCAAGATCATCCATGTATTTTGTTAGGTGAGTGTGAATATGTCGTTCTAGAATGTTTGAAAGTGTACTGTAGACAGCAGTGAAATTGGCCGATAGTTATTACGACGTTTGATTTAGGAAGGGGAATAACTTTAGCTTGTTTCCATGTAGTTGGAAATAATTTTTTTTATAATGCAGAAATTGAAGATGTATGTAACAAGAATTAATAATATATGGCACAGAAGTTTTCAAAATCTTATTATTTATTTCATCTCGACCTGCCGATTTCTTATTTTTAAGTTTTGATATGTATTTAGTAATTTCGTTTACAGTAATGAGTGGCATTTCAAAGGGTGAAGAGTTACTTGTTCTTTTCTGACACAATTGTGTAAGACTATGAGAGCAAGCGTACTGAGTATATTTTGAGAAAGGCCCGAGGAAAGGAAGAGAAAGAAAAGGAGGAAAGTTGTGGTAATGATGATGGAGGCCGGGTAGGGTGGAGTGGGGATGGGGTGAATGGATCTAGACATTTGACTTGTGCAGTTTGCGTGACAAACTTAACGGCAGCAATCCTACATCAAACGGTATCTAGGGTAATTCTGCCACCAAGATACTGTCTCCACGCTCTTCCTGTAATTGACTCTGTCCATTGTTTATGCTCCCGCTGTGTGTGTGCGTGCGTGCGTGTGTGTGTGTGTGTGCGTGCGCAGTCTTTATGGACATTCCTCTCTCTTCATCCCGCCATCTCTCTCTCTCTCTCTCTCTCTCTCTCTCTCTCTCTCTCTCTCTCTCTCTCTCTCTCTCTCTCTGTAATTCTGGCACCATGATACAGTACTGCCTCAGTGTTGTTGGTGTCAGTGCCTGTTGTCCACAGATCAGCTTGTCAATTCTTGCTTTGGTGTCTCTCTACGTTTTCTTGTTCTTCTAATAATTTGTCCCATTTAATACAATCCTATACCCAACACATCACCAACGACGAAGTCCGACAGACCATCACACAAGCCATTGGACAACTCGATGACCTGCTCACAGTGGTGGAGAAACGGAAACTCCGATGGTATGGCCACGTCACCAGATCATCAGGCCTTGCAAAGACCATCCTGCAAGGCACGGTGCAAGGTGGTAGAAGAAGAGGGAGACCGAAAACGAGGTGGGAGGACAACATTCGAGAATGGACTGGTTTTACACTGAGCGAAGCCATCAGGGCTGCTGAGGACAGAGAAAGATGGAGTATACTGGTTAAAGGATCATCTGTGGTGCCCCTACGACCTCCGGGTTACGGGACAGGATAGGATAGGATAGGAATACAATTCACTACGCCGTCAGAAGGGGTCAGTTGTATTTGCGATGGTCTGATATTGATGAAATGTACTGTTCTTTTATTCTGTTGTCCAGTTTACAAACTGACAATGACGTTTAGAAAAGATTGTTTGGACGATGGACTAATATTGAAGAAGCTTTCTTCACGTTATCCTGTCTAATGCTATCGTCAATGTGTTGTCTAGTTTTGGTCACACGTTACGAGCGTCTTGGAAAGTATAATCTTTATTTGTATTGTCCAAAGTCTACGTCTTGATAGCTCGAACTATTACATTAAGTACCGTAATGGTCTCTGCTCTCTGTGTTGTTTCTCATGTAGATCACATTTACTGTTCATTATCTTGTTCAGTGTCCACGAGTTACTGACCTAATTGTTACAGTACTGGCTTGCTCTTTACTATTCTGTTTAAGTGCTATGTACTGTTTGGGCATAATTTTAAATACAGTTAACTGCTGTCATGTTCTGCTTCGTTTTTTGTATCTGACGCATATAAAAGTTTATACTTCTCTGGGTTGTCCAGAATCCATAGTTAGGGAGACCTCACTTAAGTACTATTAAGTTCCTCTGCGTGTGTTATTTCAAGGAACTGTCTGTCTTTTGTCCAGGCCAAAGTCCGTGTTTATTGAGTTAACTATTAAAGTACGGTAACCTTCTGCCTGGTTGTGTTGTATCTCTGGCCAACCGAAGTCGAACTTGATGTGGAAACGGTAAAGGCCTTTTAGTCAGTAATGCGTGAAGATCGACAATTGTCCTTTCAGATTTCTGTGGACATTGCTGTGTATAAGATTGTAATCAGTCGTTTGTAAACTACTAGTCTGAATGTGCTGATTTGGTTGATGAAAGAGAAAGATATTTTGGTTCGATACCTTTTAATTGATTTTTAAAGTATGCAATAGTAAACACCTGTTTCAATTTTTACATGATGTTGGTTGTTTTCTCGCATATAGATCATATTGCCTTGTTTATATTCTTGGTTAAATTTTATTAGTAAGACTGGTTTTATTTACATCTTTTATCATATTTACATGTAAATATTAGCAGTTTAGTCTGGTTTTTAATTAGTTGTGTGGGGTTCTGATTCAGTTCTCGGCAATCCGCTGGATCCTATAAACATTGAATATCTATCTTTCTAATGCTGGGTCTTCAAAGCTGCGGAGGACTGTGAGGACTCAGAATAACATGAAGTGTACGTAGTTGGAGGTAATCTCTTTTTCTTAATTGATGCAAGCCATTTCCATCTTCGCAATGTGATGCAGTCTTTGCAAAACAGTTCATCATCAGTTATTACTATGATTGAAGTGAAAATCCATGGCTGTTATGAGTAACCTAATTTAGAATGGGGCTGAGGGCAATGACATGGAAACAGCGCTTACTACTACTATTACTACTACTACTACTGCTGCTGCTGCTGCTACTTCTACTACTATAACTACTACTACTACTACTACTAGCTTTGTAAAGCGGGATATCTTAACATAGTTAAGCTCAAGGCGCGCACTCACATTCACACGCACTTATTCTTTAAAGACAAGCACAGACATTCCAATAACATTAACAAAAGAAAACCTAACAAGCACATGAAAATTTTACTAAAAAGAAATTGTGACGTTTGCAAATGTGATTTGTATTTATTTATTTTTGTTGTTATTGTTGTTGTTGTTGATCTTCTGTTTATTTCTTAATTGTTACATTTTTTTGGTTTATTTTACTTGTACTACTACTACTACTACTGCTGATGCTGTTGCTGCTACTACTACTACTGCTACTGCTGCTACTGCTGCTGTTACTACTACTACTACTATTATTACTGCTACTATACTGTAATAATAATAATAATAATAAAAATTGTACTACTACTACTTATTATTATTATTATTATTATTATTATTATTATTATTATTATTATTATTATTATTATTATTATTATTATTATTATTATTGTTGTTGTTGTTGTTGTTGTTATTATTGTTATTATTCGATTTATAAAGAGCACAGATCTCACAGAGGAAAGAGTGACTCAAGGCGCATGCAGTGAAAACAAACCATAAAGATAGAAAAGAAACAAATTAGTCACACTAGAGAAGTAAATACACACAAAATCAAGCCATAGCTTAACAATGGAAATAGTGTTTAAAAAAGATGAAATGGAAAACACTACCCTGTTAATGAAAGTTATTCAACTTCAACAAAAAATGTGTGTGTGTGTTGACAGCTCTTTTGTCTTCTTTTAAAGAAAAATCTTGTATAACCTTTGTTCTCGCTAGCCCAAAACAAATAAAACATTCAACTACTTTCAACTCAGCTCAGCTTAGAAAACAATGGAAACCAAAATAAAAAATATATTAAATTAAAGGAAAATCTGTTTGTATTGGTCCTTGTTTCCCGAAGTTTTCATTGAACAATGCTCCATCTCTTTCTATCAAATTGTGCAGGTCTTGTTGTCATTTAACTCTCCCTAGTTATCTCCCTTATGTGTTCCTCCCCCCTCCTCCTCCCCTCCCCTTTTGCGCTTTTTAATTTTTTTTGTTTCTTTTGGGTCAATTAAATATTCCTGATTCACTCCATTTGATTTTTATCTTTTCCCCTTCCACTTGTTGTTGAACAAAAATGGGGTTTGTTGTCAATTAGGCCTTCCTTATCCACCATTCCAGCCCAGCATATCCTATTGTTATAACAGGGGAAAAAAAAGTTGTGGTCTTGTGGTCAGTTAATCCCTCCGTTTAATGTCCTTGAAAACCATCTCCAGTTCTCCCAGCCCCCGCCCTCCCACCCCGCCATACTACATGCGTTTAGAAATATAATTTTAGATCTTCTTATTGTAGGCCCCCTTTTTTTTCGCTCCCTTTATCTCCATATACGACAAGATGAAAGCTACTTTGTCAGTAAAATCCGCTTTTGATTCCCACTTTTCCCTCTCTGCCACTGGACCCCGCCCCCTGCCTCTCCCTGTTTCAACAAATCCATCAATGAATAGATTTTCTTGCCAGTTAAATATGCTTTTGTCTTCTTACCCCTTCGGATGAGAGTACAAACCGAGGTCTAATCTGTGCACGCATTCCACCGCACCGACTTTAAAGATCCTGACGCTTATGTCCTAGACGGGTGAGTGCCGGCGACACACATTCACCCAGCACGCACTAGGTCCCTTTCCCCCCCCATCCATTCCCTCTCCCCCACCCCCCTGTTTTAAACAAAACAAAGATTTAACCCTGGGTTTCTTGTCAATATCATTAACCCGTTTTTCTCCAACCCTAATTCAACAAAGCAAAGATAAACACGAGTGTACCTGTCAATTAAATCTTTCCTCGTTTCTATACACTGTTGTCTTCTCCCCAACCCCCTTTTCCCCTTGTTTTAGCAAAAAGATTGAAACTGGGATTTTCTCCTTAGTGGAATCCGCTTTTGGCTCGCCCCGTTTCCTTTCTCAATACCTTCCTCCCCGCCCCCCTACAACCTGGATTTATTTTCAATTCCATTGTTTCCCCCACCACCTACCCTCTCGTCTCTATCTCCACCTCTCTTCCCTTTTCCCTTGCTAATTAAATCCCGCTTTTGGTTTCAAGTCCCACCACCACTCCCTGTCTTTTCTACTCTCTCACCTCTTTCAGTCACTCCCCAGGCTTAACGGTTTGAAAACGGGAGAAACAATCCGAAGATTAAGAGTGGCATTTCAGGCTGATTAATTTGGTTAGAACTGATATTTTCTTTTGTTCTTTCGCGGATGCGCTACTGCAAATGATGTTACGGGATCGATTTTATTATTATTATTATTTTTTGTTTGGGGATGATTATTTTTAGGAACATTTTGGGTGATTAGACGTTAAGAGGTTTGAGCTGTTACGTCACAGCTTGTTTTCGTCAATTCATGCGTCCATTTATGACTAATGGGGTTATTTCGTTTCCAGAACATCCCTCTCTTTACTCGCCTCTTCCTTCCTTACCAATTCTCTGTCTCTGTTTGTCTATATGTCTGTCTCTGTCTGTCTCTGTCTGTCTCTGTCTCTGTCTCTGTCTCTCTCTCTCTCTCTCTCTCTCTCTCTCTCTCTCTCTCTCTCGGATGGAGTGTATAAACACCTCCGTGGATGAAGCAACACGTCAGGGCAAAAAATAATATTAGGAAAGTTCCATAGAATTCAAATAAAATCGTCTTTGCCAAAAACTTAAAACGTAATTAGGCAGGGGCGGATCAGTTTTTTTTTTTGTTTTTTTTTTTTTTGGGGGGGGGGGGTGGGTTCCAAAATTCTATTAAAGGGACTTACTCGGTAAATGTTAATGATGGTCAAGAAACGCCTCAGATCAAGCAGGACACGCACTTTTCCAGGAGCAGACATCGGAAGTGACCACAATCTTGTGATGATGTCTTTTCGGCTTCACTTGAAGAGAGTAAACACAGCAAAGTGCACTAGACTGAAGTTCGACCTGGACAAACTGCAAGACCCGGAGGTGACATAAATATTGCAGGCCAAAATTGGAGGGCAATTTGCACCACTGCTCATTTTGGGAGCTGGTGAAGTAGATGTCAACACCATGACCACTACCTTCAACTTAGCTGTGACAGATGCCGCCACGGAGATCCTTGGAAAGCACCGGTCAAAGAAGAAGCTGTGGACCACACCTGAACATTTGGACCTGTGCGATAAACGAAGAGAGATGAAAAAGAAAAGGAACACCTGACAGGGAGCTGATGCCTACCGAAAAATCAACAATGACATCCGAAAAGGCATGCACACAGCAAAGGAGAACTGGATAGAAGCTCAATGCCAGGAAATAGAGATCAGTCTGAACAAGAATAACAGCAAGAAGGCCTACCAGACTGTGAAGCCGCTGACAGTTGTTAAACAGCCCAAGGTCTCCACGATCCAAAGCAAGTGGCTTATGTCTTACAGAAGAACAAGAAGTCTTGGACAGATGGACAGAGTACAACCACAAACCAAACGGAGACCCATCAGTTCTAGTATGTCCAGAGAACAGAGAAGAAGAAGAAATCCTCCCAATTCTCCGAGAAGAAGTTGAGGCAGCAGTGCAATCGCTGAAGAAGGGGAAGTCAGCGGGAGTGGACAACATACCCGCGGAACTGCTTCAAGCAGGAGGAGAGGCGATGATCAACGCACTCACCATTATGTGTAAAAAGATGTGGCAGAGTGGGGAGTGGCCTACACCATGGAACCAGTCGCTTGTCATCACTCTTCCCCCCAAAAAATAACCTTCAGGAACCTGAAAATAATACTCAACAGGTTGAAACCCCAAGCTGAACAAATCATAGCCGAAGAGCAAGCAGGATTTAGGGCAGGGCGAAGTACCACTGAACAGACTTTCAACCTCAGAATAATCTGTGAGAAATACCTACAGCACCAACAAGATCTATATTATGTGTTCGTAGACATCAAAAAGGCGTTTGACCGAGTCTGGCATGCAGCTCTGTGGGCAACCATGAGAGTGTACAACATCAGCCCTAAAAATTGTTGAAGTCATCAAAAGCCTGTTTGACAAGGCTACCAGTGCAGTCCTCCACAACAGCGCCATCGAAAACTGGTTCAGAACAACATTCTGTGTGCGTCAGGGATGCCTACTCTCTCCAACACTCTTCAACATCTTCCTAGAGCGCATCATGTCAGATGCCCTTGCAGACCACGAAGGCACAGTCAGCATATGGGGAAGAGCAATCTCCAACCTTCGTTTTGCGGATGACATTGATGGATTGGCTGGAGAGGAACAAGAACTTGAATGGCTGGTACAGAGACTTGACACCACCTCCAGAGCCTATTGAATGGAAATAAGTGCAGAGAATACCAAAATGATGACCAACAACACCCATGGCATCAACACGGACATCAAAGTCCAAGGCCAATCCCTCAACACAGTGCTTAGCTTCAAATATTTAGGAGCCATTGTATCAGACAATGGGTCCCGACAGGAAGTCCTCTCCAGGATCGCACAAACAACTGCTGCCCTGGCGATGTTGAAGCCAATTTGGAAAGACAGGACCATCAGTCTACATTCTAAGGTAAGGTTGCTGCGCTCCCTTGTCATCTCCATCTTCCTATATGCTTGCGAAACATGGACCCTCACAGCAGATCTCCAACGAAGAATACAAAGCATGGAGATGAGGTGCTACAGAAGACTTCTGTGCATTTTCTATATACCCAGCACATCACCAACGACGAAGTCCGACAGACCATCGCACAAGCCATTGGACAACACGATGACCTGCTCACAGTGCTGAAAAAACGGAAACTCCGAGGGTATGGCAACGTCACCAGATCATCAGGTCTTGCAAAGACCATCCTGCAAGGCACAGTGCAAGAAGGTAGAAGAAGAGGGAGACCGAAAAAGAGGTGGGATGACAACATTCGAGACTGGACTGTTTTGACACTGAGCGAAACAATCAGGGTTGCTGAGGACAGGGAAAGATGGAGTACGTTGGTTAAACGATCATCTGTGGTGTCCCTACGACCTCCGAGTGGTCAAATACCCGTATAAAAAATGAAAATAAAAATAAAATAAAATAAATAAAATAAAATAAAATAAATAAAATAAATAAATATATATATATAATTTATTTATTTATTTATTTATTTATTTTATGTTAATTTTTATTTATTTTTATTTTTATTTTTATAATTGTATTCTCTCTCTCTCTCTTTCTCTCCTTCTTCTTCTTTCTTTTCCTTTTTTTTTTGGGAGGGGGCTGGGGGGGGGGGGGTTCCGGAAACCCCGGAAACCCCCCCCCTCTCGTCCGCCCCTGTTAGGGAATTATTTGCTTGAGAAAGAGAGAGAGACAGCAGGACAGACGGAGACAGAGAGAAAGAGAGAGAAAGACAGAGAGACAGAGAGAGAAAGACAGAAACAGAATGTGAATGTGGGACTGAACGAGATGAATATGTTTTGTTTTACTTTAGTTCCCTTCCATCTGATTTGTGTCTAGCATTATTATGTTCCTGTACTGTTGAAAGTCCTATACTATAAAAACTGAAGTAAATAGTTTTCTCATAAATGTGAATCAGGACTAAATGTTTTCCACTATGCAGGCTGGCCGAGAGTTAACCAAAGGCAGAGAAAGGGAAGGAATCGATCCA
>CM072525.1:51166798-51201798 GCA_036898135.1 Oncomelania hupensis | reverse complement strand
AGCAGATATATGGTATGACTATAATCAATGAAGATGTAGAGTAGCAGATTTATGGTATGACTACAATCGATGAAGGTGTAGAGTAGTAGATATATGGTATGACTACAATCGATGAAGGTGTAGAGTAGCAGATTTATGGTATGACTACAATCGATGAAGGTGTAGAGTAGCAGATATATGGTATGACTACAATCGATGAAGGTGTAGAGTAGCAGATATATGGTATGACTACAATCGATGAAGGTGTAGAGTAGCAGATATATGGTATGACTACAATCGATGAAGGTGTAGAGTAGCAGATATATGGTATGACTACAATCGATGAAGGTGTAGAGCAGCAGATATATGGTATGACTATAATCGATGAAGATGGTGGAGTAGTAGATATATGGTATGACTACAATCGATGAAGATGTAGAGTAGCAGATATATGGTATGACTACAATCGATGAAAAAGTAGAGTAGCAGATATATGGTATGACTATAATCGATGAAGACGTAGAGTAGCAGATATATGGTATGACTACAATCGATGAAGATGTAGAGTAGCAGATATATGGTATGACTATAATCGATGAAGGTGTAGAGTAGCAGATATATGGTATGACTACAATCGATGAAGATGTAGAGTAGCAGATATATGGTATGACTACAATCGAGGAAGATGTAGAGTAGCAGATATATGGTATGACTACAATCGATGAAGATGTAGGGTAGCAGATATATGGTATGACTACAATCGATGAAGGTGTAGAGTAGCAGATATATGGTATGACTACAATCGATGAAGATGTAGAGTAGCAGATATATGGTATGACTATAATCGATGAAGATGTAGAGTAGCAGATATATGGTATGACTACAATCGATGAAGATGTAGAGTAGCAGATATATGGTATGACTATAATCGATGAAGACGTAGAGTAGCAGATATATGGTATGACTACAATCAATGAAGGTGTAGAGTAGTAGCAGATATATGGTTTGACTATAATCGATGAAGACGTAGAGTAGCAGATTTATGGTATGACTATAATCGATGAAGGTCTAGAGTAGCAGATATATGGTATGACTTCAATCGATGAAGATGTAGAGTAGCAGATATATGGTATGACTACAATCGATGAAGGTGTAGAGTAGCAGATATATGGTATGACTATAATCGATGAAGATCTAGAGTAGCAGATATATGGTATGACTACAATCAATAAAGATGTAGAGTAGCACATATAATTTATACAATACAGTTTGGCGTCCATTTACGAATAGAAGGATTCTTGGAACTAATGGTGGAAGAAAGGTTACACATGATTTGATAAATAAGATGTTCACGCGTCAGTTCCACGAACTTTAGATTCTAGTCTTCTTGAATTGGGTTTGTGCAGCCACGATCAGTACTCGCTTGTCTATACCATTAGCATGTCATCTTTAAAGTCCTTGCGATGGAATTCATGTGTGTGTTACGATTAAGACACGTACCATAGTTCCCAACATTTTATTTGGCAAAGCATGCAATAATTGCACGCATTTACCTTTGATTTGCTTCTGCACAGTTTGCTAGAAAAAGCTTTGTACACTGTTGATCATTTTCGTCGGTCGATATTGTTGTAGTAGCGTTGAGAATTTTCAGGAATTACTTGTTTATCAGCGATCGAATGTTCCAGGTCTTTCTGGCGATAGCTAGCCGAATCATGCAATTTCATAAACATTCTGTGACGTAAGACTGCGTGATTCCGGTGACGAGTTTTATTTTGATTGGGTGTTATTGCGTCATTCTGTAATGTTCGAAGCTTCTCTATTTTGTTTAGAAACTATATAAGCAATGCACTGTCTGCTTGCGAGCAGTGATTGTTGTAGTGATTTTCGGAAAACGATCTTGTATGCAGTTGTTGGTGTTTGCTGAATAAAGTTGAAGAACTTTATACGGCGACTTCTGCCTTGTTTCTGAGTGGACAGGCTGCGTGACTAAACAAATTCGAGTTACACGTATCAAGATTGAAGTATCGAAGCTCAATGGACTATTGCTAATCGTGTAACAGTTTGCCTGGACCAGACCTCGGTTTATGCTCTCATCCAAAAAGAGCAACATTTGAAATACATTTGAATTGATTGATTGCAAACAAGCAATTTCTATTAATCATCTCATTAATGAATGCAGTGCAATCGCGCAAAATATTCCACAACATATTCGAAATATTCAGGATAAAAATATTATTTGCTGGATATCAATTGCAACATCATTAATATACAGTCCTGTTGGATGTGTTTTGTAAAAAAAACACAAACAACAACAGTCAGTACAGATTATTTACTAGATCTAATAGATTGTTTCTATGAAACATAAATTAAGAACATGGAATATTATATATGTATAAATTCAGAACATTGAATTACATATATGCGATATAATGATCCTGATTCGGCTTATTACAGCCCGCTGGATGCTGTAAATCATGAAGATTATTTTACAAGGATTGGTTAGTAGTTATATTGGACGTAATTTGTGTAAGTTCTAATTTATTTTACAATTTTGATTGTTTAATTGTTCAGTTTTGTGTACTTTGTTTATGACCATTCATTATTTGTTTAATATTTCCCCCTGCTCCCATCAAGTCTAAAATCACTTAGGTGAACAGACGTTATTAAAGAAACAAACAAGAAACAAACTTTGAAGTGATGTCAATGAAAGCCGACTGTTGTTAATTTTTATATTTATTAATTTAAAACATGATTTTGCGCTAGCAGTTCAGTTACTTTTGTCGTAATTAAGATGTATTGTATTGTATTGTATTGTGCGTGATGTTGACTATCATATTACATCGTGAACATATTTTGTTGTTTTCTTTTTGATGTGTTATTTGTTGCGTTGATCAACCTGCCAGGTATGCGTGTTTTATATCTTGTTCTATTGAGTTCCCAGTTGTATACAATTTGGTTCTGTGCACTGTTAATGTGATGTAAATGTGCATGTCTGAACCTATCCTATCCTATCCTATCCCATAACTCGGAGGTCGTAGGGATACCACAGATGATCGTTTAACCAGCGTACTCCATCTTTCCCTGAGCATTGACATACCATCGGAGTTTCCGTTTCTTCACCACTGTGAGCAGGTCATCGTGTTGTCCAATGGCTTGTGTTATGGTCTGTCGGACTTCGTCGTTGGTGATGTGCTGGGTATAGGATATGCCCAGAAGTCTTCTGTAGCACCTCATCTCCATGCTTTGTATCCTTCGTTGGAGATCTGCTGTGAGGGTCCATGTTTTGCAAGCATATAGGAAGATGGAGATGACAAGGGAGCGCAACAGCCTTACCTTGGAATGTAGACTGATGGTCCTGTCTTTCCAAATTGGCTTCAACCTCGCCAGGGCAGCAGTTGTTTGTGCGATCCTGGAGAGGACTTCCTGTCGGGACCCATTGTCTGATACAATGGCTCTTAAATATTTGAAGCTGTGCACTGTGTTGAGGGATTGGCCTTGGACTTTGATGTCAGTGTTGATGCCATTGGTGTTGTTGGTCATCATTTTGGTCTTCTCTGCACTTATTTCCATTCCATAAGTTCTGGAGGTGGTGTCAAAACTCTACCATACCATCCGTGAATGCTTTTAAGTGATTAGAATAATTGTTATTTAAATGTTCTGTTAATTCACATTTCATAATATTATATGCTTCACTTTTCGTTTTCATCAGAGAACTTGCAGCACGAGATATGAGGTAAAGTAATTGAAGATTTGATATCTAGGAGGATCTGGGTCTGTACTACAAATGAAGGAATAGTAGTAGTAGTAATAGTAGTATTAGTAGTTAAAGTAGTAATAGAAGTAATACTGTAGTAATAGTAGAAGTAGTAGAAGTAGTAGTAGAAATAGTAGTAGTAGGAATAGTAATTGTTGTTAGAGTAGTAGCAATGTTGGTGTGAAGGGAAGGGTGAACGTTTTTGGTGATAGACTAAACTAAAGAGATCATTTGGCGAGTGTGAATAAGAAGATGGACGTTAAGATAAAGGTACTGTGTGAGGGTGTCAGTAGCCGTGTGTGTGGATGTGCGTGTGTGTGTGCGTGTGTGTGCGTATGTGTTTGTGTGTGAGTGTGTGTGTGCGTGCGTACACATAAGCCTTGAAATGGGTGACTGACCTTGCTTGTTATGCAGAAAATGGGTGAGTGTATCAGTCACCCAGAGTTTTCCAGCCACCCACTTTTTTCTAAGTGCGCGGGAGTGCTCTTTTAGTGCATGGGAGTGCAGTTGTAGTGCATGAGAGTGTTTTTAGTACACAGGAGTGCTCTATCCGGGACGGAGAAAATACAGTGAATTTCCGAAGAATTTTTGAACAAAATTCGACTTATTTCGTCGCCCATAGGAGACGAAATAGGTCAACTTTCTAGAAAAGGGTTAGGGTAAGGGCTAGTTGCAGCGCTACAACTAACCCTTGCCCTAACCCTTTTCTGTCAAAAATCACTTTCCGATTCTTACATTCTTAGTAAAACCCAGTTTTGGTGTTTTGTGTACGTGTGTGTGTGCGTGTGTGTGTGCGTGCGTGTTTGTGTGTGAGTGCGTGTGTGTGGGTGTAGGGTGGGTGTGGGAGCAGTTTCCGCAATGCTAGAAAGCTTGGACGCTGTCAACAGAAAGGAGAGAAGGTAATCACCGCCACCGCCACCATCGATCTGAGCGACGGCGACATCGCTAATGCCCACCAGCGTCGCCGCAACCACCAGCCATGCACCATGGTCCAAGGGGTGGAGGGGTGGAGGTACGGGTGCATGATGAAAATATAGATGACGACGACTAAAGGTTGACGAGGATGTTGCTCTATTTAGGGATTAGTATCGACATGTGACATGACTACAAATACACTACTGCAACACTATTACTACTACTACAACTACTACCACTATTAAAACTACTAACACTGCTACTACTACTACTACTACTACTACTACTACTGCCACTACTACTTCTACTACTACTGCCACTACTACTTCTACTACTACTACTACTACTGCTGCAACTACTACTACGATGTTTCTTGTTTTGAATAAACCGAATTGCGTAAAAGATATAAATGGTGATGCTTTGATAAACAGGTGTGTTGTAGGATGCATTTAGTGATGCTGAATTTTTATTTATCTATTTATATATTTATTTATTTAGTGATGTCTTTTGTACCGCTGCTGCGTGCTGATTTACTTGTATTGTATTGTTGTTGTTGTGTTTTTTTTTAATTGTACTTTTTGTTAGAAAGTGCAGAGAATATAGTTGTATCGTCTTTGTTTGTGTAATGCCGTCTCCTCTCGCGTACAGCCAAGATCTCGCAAGAAACTTACTCAGTGGGCTGGAGTTGCCACTTCCGGTACGCATTCGGAAATAGAGTGTGCATGCACAGAGCAAATAGTGTGTGTGTGTGTGGGGGGGGGGGGGGGGGTAGGTGTGTTTGTGGGTAGGTGTGCGTGTGTGAAAGAGTGGAGACAAATATATCTAGGGTTAGCGGGAAGAAGATAGGAAAGGAGAAGGATTCCTGAATTTAGTGACACAGATAGAGAGAGAGAGAGAGAGAGAGAGAGAGAGAGAGAGAGAGAGAGAGAGAGAGAGAGAGAGAGAGAGAGAGAGAGAGAGAGAGAGAGAGAGAGAGAGAGAGAGAGAGAGAGAGAGAGAGAGAGAGAGAGAGAGAAGAGAGAGAGAGAGAGAGAGAGAGAGAGAGAGAGAGAGAGAGAGAGAGAGAGAGAGAGAGAAACTTTGAAACTTTGAAACTTTGAAACTTTTTTTATTAGGGATAAAGATTTTAGACTAATGATACAGTCTAATCTTCCAATCTGTCCCTTAAGAAATTAACATAATAATAATTAACCTTTAACTTTAACTTGGAAATCACATCACTCACAAACACACATGCACACACAATCACACTAACATCTTCATCATTATTTTTAAACAATTTTAGGCAACTACCCTTTTCCCCATATCCTTCACCCTTATAATAATAATAATAATAATAATAATAATAATAATAATAATAATAATAATAATAATAAGACAAGTCAAGTTCCACAGCAAATAAATAATAATAATAATAATAATAATAATAATAATAATAATAATAATAATAATAATAATAATAATAATAATAATAATAATAAAGTGAATAAATAAATAGGTTAATAATTACACGAATCATATATTATTATACATCACTTTTATAATTAATTTTGCAGATGCCTACATATTTTACATTTGAAAGAAAACAGTGTGTCGCAATGTTTACACTCCAGAGGGAGAGAGTTCCATACACTAGAGAGAGAGAGAGAGAGAGAGAGAGATGAACACAGAGAGAGACATGATGAGGGAGAGAGACATGAAGAGAGAGATGAACAGAGGAAGAGGAGGGATTCATGAGAGAGAACTGTCTCTGGAGAGGAGATTAGGAGGAGAGAGAGAGAGAGAGAGGAGTGAGAGAGAGAGAGAAGAGAGAGAGTGGGAGAGTTTAGAGAGAGAGAGAGAGAGAGGAGGAAGAGAGAGAGAGAGAGAGGAGAGAGAGAGAGAGAGGTGGGTGGAGAGAGAGACCAGATTTACTTTGGTTTCCTTGGGCCTATGTGAAGATTGTTGATGATTTTCTGAAACTAGAGATTTGTTGAGGTGAGTAGTTTATTTGCTGTTACTGATAATAGCTTTGTTAATGGAACAGAGGCTGTTTCCCATGTAAATACCACTGACACAACTTTATATTAGATTTTTAAGACTACATATTTTATGTGAATAATTTTTGCTCTAATTGTCTGTGCTTATAAGTTAATAAATGCCTTGTAAATATCTTTAATAAAATAATATAAATATACATGACGTAATTAATACTAACCATTCCAACGCCCTAAAATAATTTTTTTATAATGTTATGTTGCCTTAATACAATATGCATGTTGAAATGTAAAACCTGAGACAGAAAAGAGAGAGTGGAGACAGAGACCAGGGAGTGTGAGGGTTTTTGATGAACTTTGGAGGAACAGTATAAAGAGACAGAAGCTTGCTGAGGAAGACTAGAGAGTATAGGGAGAGGTTTTGCTTGGAGTGTGCTGTTCCAGAGGAGAAAAGAAAGTTATAAGCTATTCAGACAGAGATGTTCGTGTCTCTTCTTTTGAGCTGTTTTTGACTAAGAGGACAAGCTGTTGGGTGTTGGTTTGGAGATTGGAGGGCGCGAGATATTAGATAGGGACCATTGGGCAGCATTGCATGGGTTGGACGGTTCATGTTGTTTCGATTTTTTTTTCAGCCTTACTGCCGCCTATAGTGTGTGTGCCGTGTGCTGTGCTGTTGGTGTGTGTGTGTATGTTTGTGTGTGTGTGTGTGTGTGTGCGTTTGTTGTGGCCATGCGCAGCTGACTATTTGGTGCACGTGAACCTGAAACAATAGCTGCCTATGCTAGCCTAAACAGCGGTCGGGGATTGATCGGTCCAGAGCAACTCTCCGTCACGGTTAGTATCGACAGATAAGGGGTTACGGCACACGCTCCAGTTTCCACAAGTTAAGCAGAGAATGGGTTGGTGGCTGTCGAGCTGGGTGAAAAATCCAATACCCCTTAACTATCTGGCTCCTCAGTGCAACCAGAGGTGAATGCGGTGGGTAAGGGTGGAGGTAACCTGGCTCTTTTTGTGTGAACTGTGGAAGGTAAACTAGCGAGAGGGATAAGCTGATCCCCCGCACTCCCCCCCCCACCACCCCTTTGTCGTCATCTCTGGTGTAGTTAATGCTACGGCACTTTAGAGAGCATGGCCCTCTCTGGGAAAGTCCTCTTACAATACAGTTAGAATTAGGGCTAGTGGGACTGCGTTACTTGTACAGCCAAACCTAACTCTACTCCTACAGAAGTAGACAATTAACATTCTTTCTGTTAACTGTGAAGCACTCTCTTCGCCAGCAACAATAGGTTTAGTCCTAAGGGGAGGTAAATTAGAACATAACCTAAAAAAAAAACACGTGTGTATCGATTGGGTTAAGTTATGATTTAGTTTGTGCAGCTTGTTGTGCATACGGGCACTTGATAGCGAACACTTGAAAGCTTTCAGCCCTCCATAGTGCTGTGCTGTAGTTACTGACGGACCAAGGAATGTATTGGCAGCCCGCTCATGCATGCAACAACCTAATGCATATCATTTATAATGGGGAAAATGGATAAGGTATGAGAGCGATTCAGTTTCAGACATTTATATTTACCACGAGGTGGGGGAGAGAGATCATTGAACGTTGGATCGGTTCATAGGATACAGATTTTAGGCTCTGACGGCTAGTCTTACAACCTGTCAGAGAGAAAAAGACCGAGAGAGAGAGAGAGAGAGAGAGAGAGAGAGAGAGAGAGAGAGAGAGAGAGAGAGAGAGAGAGTTAGTTGATGAAGAAAGAGTGCGCCGGTGTAGAGCTCTTTGGAGGAATGATCGAATATTGAATTTAACCTCCCAACACCCACCACCACTGGGGCGATACGACAGACTTAGGTAACCATCCTAGCTAGGGAATAGACACCTAAATCAGCACTAAACCACCACAGCAATCACATTGAATAGACAGCGAATGAAAACTGGGTCATCGGTGTGCCAGACGAACCACTGGGCTGAGTGGGTCCTTTCCGATATGGAACAGTATAGAGAACAGTATAGAGAACAGTATAGAGAACAGTATAGAGAACAGTATAGAGAACAGTATAGAGAACAGTATAGAGAGAAGCAGCTGCTGTTGCTTTGGAGACTGCTCAGCGATATGGAACAGTATAGAGAGAAGCAGCTGCTGTTGCTTTTGAGACTGCTCAGCGATATATAGAGAGAAGCAGCTGCTGTTGCTTTTGAGACTGCTCAGCGATATGGAACAGAATAAAGAGAAGCTGTTGCTTTTGAGACTGCTCAGCGATAGGGAACCTTATGGAGATAGCACGATGTTGTTTGGAGACTGCTCAGCGATATGGAACCTTATGGAGATAGCACGATGTTGTTTGGAGACTGCTCAGCGATAGGGAACCTTATGGAGATAGCACGATGTTGTTTGGAGACTGCTCAGCGATATGGAACCTTATGGAGATAGCACGATGTTGTTTGGAGACTGCTCAGCGATAGGGAACCTTATGGAGATAGCACGATGTTGTTTGGAGACTGCTCAGCGATATGGAACAGCATAGAGAGATGGCGTTGTTTTGGAGACTGCTCAGCGATTTGGAACAATGTATTGATTTCCACGAGTCTTATTATTTTATTGGCCGAGTAGAGTGTGACTGATATCGCATGGTCATTGACCAATCAAAGATGAAGATGTTTGTAGCAAGCTGTGGAATATGTAAGTCGTAAGAATACAGGGCCTACTTTAACCCATTTACCAGTCGCAGTCTCCTATGACTTTTCCGCAAATCACTGAAAAACCAAATGGTCTTCTTGTATTTTCCAAGACAGCAGGTTTTATTCCCAAACCGTCACTAATTCGCAAATACTACAGTAACAGTGACCTCAAGGACATGAGGAGTCAAACGAGTATACGACTAAATCAGCAAAAAAAGATGGCATTGTTTTTCATTGTCTGCCTAAGCTGGAGTTGATTCAAGACTAGGTCTACATTTTGAACAAAGCGGAGATGAATCAATGACTAAAACTGACATTGTTTTTCACTGGTGAAGTTTTGTTGAAAAAACCTGACATGTGTCACGTTCTGATATTCATTTTTTCCGTGGGTGCTTCGGTGAGTTGGTGCGCGTGCGTTTGTGTTTGTGTGCGTTCTGAATAAATGTGAAGGAAATCTCCTGATTTTGGGACTATTTCCTTTAGCAGTCGAAGACATTATTGGAAAGTAATGTGTAAAGTGGTCGTTCACACGCATCGTTCTCCTCTAGATTACTTTCGATGCCTTCTTTTAGTTTCATTTGAAGAAATCGATACATAAATGTTATTTGGCATCTTAGACGTGGAATATGAAAAATGGTCACATCTCGATTGGACAATATTGCGCTGGTGAACATTGTCCGATCTTGATGTGACAAATTTCCCACATATCCCACACCAAGATCCGAATAACGTATAGAGAGAGGCTGTTGTTTTGGAGACTGCTCCACGGTATGGAACAGGATGGAGAGAGGGCGTTGTTGTATGGATTGCCAGTGATTGATGGAGAGAGTGTTGCTTGTAGCCACCACCTCACACTGCAGCTCATGCTTTGCAGATCTTGTTCACTTATTGATTTGTTGGCTGGCTTTGATCTTGCTGTCAGCTATTGATTTAACCAGCTGGGTTTGAATGGAATGCGTGGTATTTTTCAAGTAGGAAAAGTTTTAGAAAGTCAAGTTGAGAGATATGGGGGAAAAGAAAGGAGAGTAGACAGAGGGGAGAGAGAGAGGGGGGTGGGGGGGAAGAGCTATCGAGTATGAACAAGTAGGCTGATATGGAGAGGAGGGTGGGCAAATTAGTTCAGCTATTGATTTAAACAGCTGAATTTGAATGGGGGGGAGGGGGGGTGGTGTTTTAAGACGTAAGATTTTTTATTGTTAATACACACGTGGAAAAGTGTTTCCAACAGTGCCAAACATTGAAAATAGTCAAGTAAAATAGTCATATAAAACAGTTAGAACTATCTGTCGACTCACAATAATCTATAGTAACTTTTCATACTGTTTACAATTCTGAACACTCAGACTGTTCTATACATCAAACTTCAAAATAATATAACACACACACAAACACACACATAAACACACACGCATAAACACACACACACACACTCACACACACCTTTTAAAGGTTAAAAGGTGAGCTAAGATTGAGGTTAAGGGTAGTAATTGGGGAAGGGGTGGGGGTGGGGATAGGGCTGTGTTGTCTTTCCTATCCTATCCTATCCTATCCTGTCCAGTAACTCGGAGGTCGTTGGGGCACCACAGATGATCGTTTAACCAGCGTACTCCATCTTTCTCTGTCCTCAGCAACCCTCATGGCTCGCTCAGCGTCAAGCCAGTCCATTCTCGAATGTTGTCCTCCCACCTCTTTTTCTGTCTCCCTCTTCTTCTGCCTCCTTGCACTGTGCCTTGCAGGATGGTCTTTGTAAGGCGTGATGCTCTGTTGAGCATGGCCATACCATCGGAGTTTCCGTTTCTTCGCCACTGTGAGCAGGTCATCGTGTTGTCCAATGGCTTGTGTGATCGTCTGTCGGACTTCGTCGTTGGTGATGTGCTTGGTATAGGAAATGTCCAGAAGTCTTCTGTAGCACCTCATCTCCATGCTTTGTTGTAGGTCTGCTGTGAAGATCCATGTTTCGCAAGCGTATAGGAAGATGGAGATGACAAGGGAGCGTAGCAGCCTTCCCTTGGAGTGTAGACTGATGGTCCTGTTTTTCCAAATGGAAATTGTTAGGGCAGCAGTTGTGTGTGTGATCTGGATAGGACTTCCTGTCGGGACCAATTGTCTGATACAATGGCTCATAAATATTTTAAGCTATGCACTGTCTTAAAAGGATTGGTTGTGATGCTCCCTTCCGGAGGATGTGCCCTGTTCCATCGTCTGGATATTTTATGGAAACCAAGCGTGTTTGCCGGTATCAGATTGTTATATCTGGTAAACTCCAAGAGTCTCAGACCTTTGTCATTTGTCTCGTTGTTGCAGTGGGGTCCACCTGTGTCTCTCCAGTTGTGGTACTCATTGTGGCCAACCTTGGCATTCCAGTCGTTGCACTATGACTATGTCCTTCTTCGGCACTTGGCCAAGGACAGCCTGCAGGAGTTAATTGAAATACTCGACTTCGCTGTCGTCATAATCTGATGCCGAATGATGGTGATGTTGAAAGGTGCTGCTCTCAGAAGGATGGTAATGAGTCTACTGTAGACTGGCGGCAACCCATGACAGTGGTTAGAATGTCTTTGTGGACCAAAAGTCCAACGCCATGTTCGTGCCAGTCATCTCTCCCGCTAAAATAAAGCTTGTGGCCTTTGTCGGTCGTTATTTCACCTGGGCTTTTCCAGCGCAGTTCGCTGATACCTAAGATGTTCCATCGATAGTGATCCAGCGCGTGGGCTAGTTCTTCTAATTTTCCTTCCGCGTTTAGGGTCCTGACATTCCAGGTTCCTATGACGATGTTGCATTTCGTGCGGATCTTGCTAAGTTGTCCATCAGTAGCACACTTATCAGCTCCGTCCTGGTGGCCAACGGAAGGCGCGTTCCGTGATGACCCGGGAGACGACCGATCCGGTATGGAATGAGTGGGTTTTTTTTCTTGACCTTGCGGTGCCCAATCCTCTCCAGGCTGTTGGCCACAGCCAAAATCCACGAGTACAGTGTAGCTCGCCTTGGTCCAGAGTACGTTATCGTTGAATCTATAGTAACTTGAGGTTCCTCCGTCCTGGCCGGTGACGTCTGTGTAGAAGACTTTCGCCAAGTGATGCCGTGCTCTGTTGGGGTATTGATTTAATCAGCTGGGTATTGAACGGATGGAAAGTTGATTCTAGGACCTGGGGCTGGATGACAGCAGTAGAGTGGTGTGGACATTGTACAGGAGTTAGAGAAGTTGAGGATCAACTATTGATTTATACAGGTGAGCTTGAGCGGGTGGTATATATTGTCATCGTAGGAAGTTGACGTCAAAGCTGGCTTTGTGGTGAGGACGGAATAGGTGCCATAAGTTTTTGACTGGTATCCAGAGTAATGTCAGTCTATGTATTCATCCACCAAAATTTTTTTTTGTCCAAATGAGTTCTAAATAATTCAAAAACGATTTTTTTTTGGGGGGGGGGGGGGGGGAGGAGAGAGGGTGTCGTCCTGTCCGTCTGTCTTTACGCAGCCACCGTCAAAACTTTTAAGTAGACTAATATTTCAGAACCTGTTTCAACTATCACAACCAAACTTGGTAATATGGTGTATATCTATGAGACCTCATAAATGATCAGTGAATGAATGATTTTACTTCCAAGTCAGGGTCAGAGGGTCAACAAATGTTAGTAAAAAAAAGAAAAATGTTCACAAAATGTCACTTTTTCCCCAAAAAATTCTTAATATTGAATTTATTATTCATGATAGATATCAATGAGACACGCATACTTTGCAAATATGGTCAACTTCACTCAAGATTAAGGTCAATAGAGTTGTGCAAAGTCGATTAGTATAGGCACTTTGAAGTGACCTTGGCCATAAACTATGAGCGATACCAAGTCCAAACTTGTTGTATTTACAGATGATAGATTGATCTTTCATACAATTTCCATTTTTGCGTTGATCTTGAAGGTCAAGGTCTTTTTAGGTCTTGCAAAACATACAACAATAGGTCTTCGTACAGTAGAATGGCTGTATATTTTTAACACATAGTGCGCAACACTATTGGGTTATTTGATCAGACATGCATGAGAGGTCTTGTGACGGTCACGGTCATCTCAAGGTCAAGGTCACTGAAGGTTAAGGTCATCTCAAGGTCACCGTTTTTGGCATTATACAACCTTTGCTTTAGGTTTTTTGATAGTAAATGAGTGTGTCCAGAGAACAGAGAAGAAGAAAAAATCCTCCCAATTCTCCGAGAAGAAGTCGAGGCAGCAGTGCAATCGCTGAAGAAGGGGAAGTCAGCGGGAGTGAACAACATACCCGTGGATCTGCTTCAAGCAGGAGGAGAAGCGATGATTGACGCACTCACCATTATCTGTAACAAGATCTGGCAGAGTTGGGAGTGGCCTACACCATGGACCCAGTCGCATGTCATCACTCTTCCCAAACAAGGTAACCTTCAGGAATGTGAAAATTACCGCACCATGAGCCTCATCAGCCATCCCAGCAAGGTCCTCCTGAAAATAATACTCAACAGGTTGAAACCCCAAGCTGAACAAATCATAGCTGAAGAACAAGCAGGATTCAGGGCAAGGCGAAGTAGCACTGAACAGATTTTCAACCTCAGAATAATCTGCGAGAAATACCTACAACCCCAACAACATCTACATCATGTGTTCGTAGACTTCAAAAAGGCGTTTGACCGAGTCTGGCATGCAGCTCTGTGGGCAACCATGAGAGTGTACAATATCAGTCCTAAAATTATTGATGTCATCAAAGCATGTATGACGAGGCTACCAGTGCAGTCCTCCACAACAGCGCCATCGGAAACTGGTTCAGAACAACAATCGGTGTGCGTCAAGGATGCCTATTCTCTCCAACGTTCTTCAACATCTTCCTAGAGCACATCATGTCAGATACCCTTGCAGATCACGAAGGCACAGTCAGCATAGGGCGAAGAGCAATCTCCAACCTTCGTTTTGCGGATGACATTGATGGATTGGCTGGAGAGGAACAAGAACTTGAACAGCTGGTACAGAAGCTTGACACCACCTCTAGAGCTATGGAATGGAAATAAGTGCATAGAAGACCAAAATGATGACCAAGAACACCAATGGCATCAACACGGACATCAAAGTCCAAGGCCAATCCCTCAACACAGTGCATAGCTTCAAATATTTAGGAGCCATTGTATCAGACAATGGGTCCCGACAGGAAGTCCTCTCCAGGATCGCACAAACAACTGCTGCCCTGGCGAGGTTGAAGCCGATTTGGAAAGACAGGACCATCAGTCTACATTCCAAGGTAAGACTGCTGCGCTCCCTTGTCATCTCCATCTTCCTATATGCTTGCGAAATATGGACCCACACAGCAGATCTTCAACGAAGAATACAAAGCATGGAGATGAGGTGCTACAGAAGACTTCTGGGCATTTCCTATACCCAGCACATCACCAAAGACAAAGTCCGACAGACCATCACACAAGCCATTGGACAACACGATGACCCTGCTCACAGTGGTGAAAAAACGTAAACTCCGATGGTATGGCCACGTCACCAGATCATCAGGTTTTGCAAAGACCATCCTGCAAGGCACAGTGCAAGGAGATAGAAGAAGAGGGGGACCGAAAAAGATGTGGGAGAACAACATTCGAGAATGGACTGGTTTGACACTGAGCGAAACAATCAGGGTTGCTGAGGACAGGGAAAGATGGATTATGCTGGTTAAACGATCATCTGTGGTGCCCATACGACCTCCGAGTTACGGGGTAGGATAGGATAGGATAGGAAATGAGTGTATTTGGAGCCGGAGATCGTGATCATCTCAAGGTCAACAGCATAGAAATATGAAAGTCGGTATTACTTTGCATATTGCGAGTTCTATAAGGAGCGTGCGAGTCCTATAGGCTTTGCCCTTCCAGTAGTAATGGTGTTACGAACGCCCCGAGCATGTGTCGTTGGCACCAGTTGTGCGGAATACAATTGGAGGAGGTCATGGGGTGGGGCTGAATGGGACTGGAAACAACCCGGGCAAGGTCACGCCGGGCTCCGTGTGTTATTTATTGTACGTTGGCGAGCGTGTCTGTCCAGCCCACCCCTGCTCCGACCACAACCCTCAGATGTCGTGTGGCTGATTTTCCGTGCAAGAAAGCGGACGATTGTATGTCAACTCACGTTTGTTGAAGATCGATCGCTTGTACAAATGCACATTTTTCAAAGCATAAAAGCTGCTGTTAAAAAAAAAAAATTATGTAGATGGAACTTTGGAAAATCTAGAATTAACATGAAATGTTCATTGGAAAAAAAATGTTATAGTTACAATTGTGTTTTTTTTAAACGTCTATCCCCTTCTTACAATGACCTTAGACGATAAAAATGTACAGCTACAGAGAAAACAGTATTAAGGAACGACGAGTAGTTGGCTTAGCGAATGGAAAGAAGGAGAGAAGGATGAAGAAGGGAAAGAACATATGAAGAGAGAGAGAGAGAGAGAGAGAGAGAGAGAGAGAGAGAGAGAGAGAGAGAGAGAGAGAGAGAGTTGTGTTACTGTTCCTTAAGAGTTTAAGCGTTCATGAGGAGGGCATTAAGACTTGGCAAGGATGATTTTAGACTTATTCTTCCTAGCAATAAAACAAGAAAACGAGGGAAAAGATAAACTGATTGAATAGAATAGGATTGAATGGCAGCACTACAATATGGAGTTAAGGCAGGGAGAGCCGTGGAGAAAAGATAAATATACAGCTGAGGGAGGGAAGGGGAGGTGGGTTAAGGAGAGGGGAACAGGAAGAGTTATTTAACTTTACCTATTCCCTCTGTTGCTCACCGTGGAACATTTTCACATTTCTTGTCTCAAACTTCCTATCCTATCCTATCCTATCCCGTAACTCGAAGGTCGTTAGGGGCACCACAAATAATCGTTTAACCAGCGTACTCCATCTTTCCCTGTCCTCAGTAACCCTGATTGTTTCGCTCGGTGTCAAACCAGTCCATTCTCGAATGTTGTCCTCACACCACTTTTTCGGTCTCCATCTTTTTCTACCTCCTTGCAACTGTGCCTTGCAGGATGGTCTTTTGCAAGACCTGATGATCTGGTGACGTGGCCATACCATCGGAGTTTCCGTTTCTTCACCACAGTGAGCAGGTCATCGTGTTGTCCAATGGCTTGTGTGATGGTCTGTCGGACTTCGTCAAGCTGTATGAGAAACGAACGAGAGCGGAGAACAGCCGTCGCTTGCAAGAACTGATTGAGATGCACCAAGAAAGTGTACAGCTCCAGCGTCAGGCATTGGAAGTAGCGCAACAGAAAAACGAATTGTTGAAAAACCTCATGGACTCCTTGACAGAGTTTAAAGCTTTGTTGCATAGATGATCGCCGTTATAATCTCCATGCGGTATTGACAGTTGTGATATTTGGAACTAACTTGCAGAAATGAGCTCACGGGGGCCTCGTGGCGCAGGGGATAGGTCGCCGGTTTCCTATGCCGAAGGTCGCGGTTTCGATTCCCGCAAGGGGCGAACGTATGTGACTTAGGTACGAGACTATTGAGGTCACCGAGGGTTTTCTCCGGGCACTCCGGTTTCCTCCCTCCCTTCAATAATGGTACTGGACGCAGTCAATATAAAAATTACAAAAATAAAAATTAGATTTTCTTTCCGTCTTCTAATAGCGATCTCCCTGCCTTTATAATATACCACTTGTTTGAGTGATGGATGTGTATTTGGTGTGTGTGAGGGTGGATGAGGCAAGTGAGCGTGTATGTTGGTATAGATCGCCGCGCTTTGAGCCTGTATGATTTCGGGAAAGGCGCGTATATAACATCCTGTATTATTATTTTTTAATGCTCAAACAAGGTTTAAATCTATGTGTATTTGATGTTTTTTGGCGAAAAACCTGTATTACTTGTTATGCAATTTATTTTATTGTTGATAAATATTGATGCGCTGTGGGTTCGGGCACTGATTAGAATAGACCTAACGTTTCCCGACGTGTCGTAAGAGGCGACTAACAGGGGCGATGTCAGCACGGCATCACTGGGCGAAAGTCTTCTACACAGAAGTCACGCACGCGCTTACACGTACACACATACGCACAATCTGTCATAAAAATCTTGGTGTCTCTCTCTCTCTTTCTCTCTCTCTCTCTCTCTCTCTCTCTCTCTCTCTCTCTCTCTCTCTCTCTCTCTCTCTCTCTCTCTCTCTCTCTCTCTCTCCCTTCCTGAATGAACAGAGACGAGGCAGTTATTCGGCAGGATGGAGAACTTTGAGGCCGACCGCTTTAATGGGGGGTGGGAGGGGGAGGTAAGAAGTGAGGGAGGGCGGGAAAGGAGAAAGACAGTGGACGCCACGACGGTGTGAAGAATACCACGACAACCAGTACACCATTACAATGACTAAGATGAATATATATGCAGAATAACGATGACGATGGCGATGTACTGCTAGTGATGATGACCCTGCTGCTGCTGGACGATGTGGATAATGAGCTCAATTTTAAAAATTGATTAAGTTTGTTAAAAAAAATTATGAGCAAAAGGAAACTTGTTTTCGTTTGTTATGTGGATGCCTGCCAATGCCTTATGCGTATGATAGTGAATGTGTTCGTGTGCTTGTTCACACCTTTGTTTCATGTTTGGCAGTGGTGTTCATAAGACTGTGAGCAGATGCATATTGAGGTTTAAGGCCTATAATAAATGTGGAATATTGATTGGAGACTGAAACTGAGCTTGAAGATGTGATCGGATTGAAAAGAAATCCGACTTTGGCTGTCGTGGTCTCAGGTAGCTGGGAGCACACTATGGACAAAAGCGGATCACTGACTAATAGTAGACCTCCCATTCCTATTTATCACCATTCATAATAATAATAATAATAATAATAATAATAATAATAATAATAATAATAATAATAATAATAATAATAATAATTAAATAATAATAATAATGGATGCTATATACGCTCTATTCGCCAAAATACTAAGGTTCAAAGGGCGGCGATCTTTAACAACATACGCGGTCACATGTTTCAACCATTCTCACACACACACAACATGCACACACACACACACACACACACCTATTGTTCAAACACGTGGTGTAAAGGCAGGGAAATCGCTAATAGGAGACGAAAAGGAATTCGAAATTTTATTTTCAAATTTTTTAGATTGCATCCAACACGTCCATTGCATCTATTATTATTGTTAGTACCTATGTTGTTGTCTTCAGTAAAATAAAATAACATAAAATAAAATAAATAAAAAAAATTCTACCATTGAATGAATGTCCCATGTTTTTATTCTGCCTGCATATGCACATGGAAATACAACACCCACGCACGATTTACGTTAACTTGCGAAAGATGTTCACAGTGGTGTGTATTCATTGTTTATTATTGTTTCATTGTTATGAAGTAAGGCAACGTAGTATTCGTCGCCAACGTAAACGGTCTTGAACAGGGGAAACATATTGCTTGTATTCTAATTTTCTTGTTGGTAAGCGATCGTCTACAAAGATTCTTTTAAAAACGTAAAGAGCTCATCTTAGGTGTAGCTTTTCATATGCTGTCTCGTAATGTCTGTCTCGCAAACATAGACCATAAAATCTAAAATTGTAATTCTTCTTCTTCTCCTCCTCCTCCTCCTCCTTCTTCTTCTTCTTCTTCTTCTTCTTCTTCTTCTTCTTCTTCCACCTCACTCTCTCATTCTTCTTGTTCTTCTTCTGCAGTTTACGAGCACAGGACTTTTCTCCAATAGTTTCCAAGTTGTCAGACTTAAGAAGGAAGGAAATGTCTTTGTGTACAAAACGAGGCCATTTCGCCTTTTAGACTGGTGATTAAAAATGTACCACGAGATTGCGCTGAATGTCATTACAACCACGGTTTTCACGTTCCTCTCTCTTTCTACGTCCACCCGTTTCCTCTACCTCCACCACTCCTTCCACCAACACTCTCTCTCTCTCTCTCTCTCTCTCTCTCTCTCTCTCTCTCTCTCTCTCTCTCTACGTCTCTCTGATTTAATTGTTTGAAAGTTTGAGTGAGAGTCAGGGAAACAACAATAATTTACTGTTAAATAATTATTTTATAATTGTTGTGTCGTGTGCGTGTGTGTACAGTGTGTGTGTGTGTGTGCGCGCGCGTGTGTGAAATTAATTAGATGAGATGGGAGAGAGAACGAGAGAGAGAGAGGGGGAGGGAAAAAGAGCGAGAGAGAGAGAGAGAGAGAGAGGGAGGAGCGAGAGAGAGAGAGGGAGATTGATTGATTTCATTCATCTTTTGTTTTCATTCCGCTCGCTCGTTATTGCAGTTGGCAAGACGACAGGGAGGGGGGTGGGAGGGGGGGGGGGGTACAGAGAAAAATTAAAAATGGATATAATGAGTAGAAAAGAATAGAAGGAAAAATACGGTTTATGGGTTAAAAAAAAGTCATCATTGGAGAGGAAGACACAAGTACAAGGAAAGAAGAAGCAATAAAACTGTAAGGAACTGGAAGGAAAGAAATTGGAAGAGATGGGGAAAAAGTTAATCCACAGCCGAAACTTCGGTGAATAGATTTCCGCAAATGCGCGACGCAAGGATTAGGGTGAGAGAAAGAAAAAAAATAAAGAAAGAAAGAAGGAAAAACCTAGGTGCGAAAGAAAAGAGGCATGGATTTTTTTTTTAAACGGACAAAAAATAGAAAACGGAGAAGAATTTAGACAAAGGTGGACGAGGAAAGCGAGAAAAAGAAAGCAAGAAGCTGAGAAGTGTGTGTGTGTGGGTGTGTGTGTGGGTGTGAACTTGTAAAAGCGACCAAATGGGTTTCAGAACTGTCTTTTTGATTACAAAGTGGGTTTATTTGCTTGGAACCCATTTTGTTTCATGACCCCATTTTGTTTTAAGTGCGCGGGAGTGCTCTTTTAGTGCTTGGGAGTGCAGTTGTAGTGCATAAGAGTGTTTTAAGTACACAGGAGTGCACTATCCGGGACGGAGAAAATACAGTCCATTTTCGGAGAAATTTTGAAGAAACTTCGACCTATTTCGTCGCCTATAGGAGACGAACTAGGTCAAACTTTTTAGCAAAGGGTTAGGGTAAGGGCTAGTTGCAGCGCTGCAACTAACCCTAACCTAACCCTTTTCCATCAAAACATGACTTTCCGATTCCTACATTCCTAAATGAACCCATTTTGTATCGAATACAAGTATGGGTGTGTGTGTGTTTGAGCGCGTTCATGCTTGCAAGTGTATGTATGTTTGGAGTCAACACGCGCGTTAATTACTGCATACATGTGTATGCTGTTAGGTAAATCGTGGATCATACATGTGTATGGTGTTAGGTAAATCGTGGATCCGAAGTGAAGCCTAAAGATCCATCAGTATAAACATAACGAAGTTTTAAACTACGATTATTGATCTAATGATATACACTGGGTGCTCACAGGTTTGAGGCATTAAGCTGATATAGGAACTTAGCTGGACGTTTCTTTGGCATTGGTCATGCAGCATTGCCACAGTGACAAGAAAACAGAATCAAGTTGCATTGTCCAGGAATCCTGCCTAGAACGTGTCATATCTATTGTGAGGAAAGCTAGTGGCTTTAGGTCGCGAAAGCACGTACGCTACAGTTCCGTTGTCGTTGTAGCTGGGGAGGGTGGAGGTTGTCAGCGACGCTGATGACGATGTGGTGGCTGCTTGGTGAAAAGGGAGAAGAGGCTGCGCTGGGAGACTCGCTATTCACTACTGGCCTCCTTCCTTGACGACAGCCATTTTCTTTCTTCACACCCATCCCGACAGTGATCTTTTGCCATCAACATTCACAGCCTTTCTTCCCGCTCTTCATTTAGTAAAACTCTCTGCATTGTCGTTGACACTACTGTACTGTCGTTTTGCAATGATAGATCTTCATGCATAATTCTTCAGAAAATAATTTGAGTTATGAAGTTACCTGCTCAAAACCGTGTACTGATTTCAGAAAAGGTCCATTGTGTGTGTGTGTGTGTGTGTGTGTGTGTGTGTTAGTTCTATATGTTTGTGTGTGTTAGTTCTATATGTTTGTGTGTGTGTGTTCTACTCTTGTATTATTATTATTATTATTATTATTATTATTATTATTATTATTATTATTATTATTATTATTATTATTATTATTATTCGTAGTAGTGGTAGTAGTAGTAGCAGTAGTAGTAGTGGCAGTAGTAGTAGTAGTAGTAGTAGTAATAGTAGTAGTAGTAGTTCTGTGTGTGGGTGTGTGTGTGTGCGTTAGTTCTATGTGTTTGTGTGTGCGCCTCCTATCACTATATCTTGTGAGATGCGTGCGCATTAGAAACTCTTGCGTTATTATTATTATTAGTAGTAGTAGTAGTAGTAGTAGTAGTAGTAGTAGTAGTAGTAGTAGTAGTAGTAGTAGTAATAGTGCTGTGTGTGTGTGTGTGTGTGATTGAATGCGTGAAAGTTTCGTTTGGTGTGTGCGATAATATAAATGCCGACAGTGCTGAACAAATCCGCTTTGTACAATGAACAATTCTTTCGCGCGTTTGGGAAAAGTGAACGAAAATACAAATCAATTGCTCATTGAATCACTCGGATTGTATTTGACTGCTGACAGCGTACTCTGGTTTTCCAGTTTGATATTGTTGTATGGACCCCGACTACCTTACGCTCCCCCTTGCCATCCTCACCTTCTTTCCATCTCCTTCCGCCCGCATCATTCCATCCCACCACAATCCCCCCTATACCCTATCTCTCCCCCCTCCCCCATCCCGCTCCCTACCTATCATTCCACTGTTGCGCACGCCACGTCTACGCTGTGTCTGAGCGTTCGATCAGTTAGTAACACTTTTTATATTGATCAACACTGTTGGTTTGGGCACACAGCAGGCAGGGGTATTACGCGCTGACAGTGGGTCCTCCATACCAAACCAGTAAATAGTGTAAAGCCCTATGTAACATAGATAGTGCATATGTATCATAGATAGTACCTATTTATCATCGATATGTTTATGATACATAGGTACGTTATCTACTTGCTTTGCTATGGAGGATCCACTCTCAGGGTGTAAAGTGGGCAAACTGATGTAGACATTTGAGTCATTTAATTTGCGATGCCAGTTTGTTATAACATTAGTGGATTCCTTCGTACACGCTTTTCATTGTTGGTGAATACAAGATACAAGATGAGTTATTGTCCCCAGTTTCACACCAGGATATTTGACACGTGGGCAACATGGCATGAGCAATATCATAAATAAATGAATAAAAATCATATATAACATCGCCATTCGTTAACATAAACATCCTCCAGAAACTTCAGCAAATCAAACTATTAATTATGTAATATACAGTGAAAGAAATAGCATGCGTCAAAATTAAGGGATGTCTAAAAAGAAATGATCACAGTTAAATATGTAAGTTAAGATTTAAACAAATATTAGATAAGACAGTTTCAATTACGACACTAATTAAAAATAGACAGACGATAAAGTTTGTAATCAAATATACCTACACTCGTTGATGTGAAGAAGCAAGAACAGTAACAATATATTATTGCATAGGTCTCTTTACCACCATTTTCTCTCTTTCTCTCTTTCTCTTCCCCATTTTTCCGGTTCTCTCTCCCAACGTGTTCTATCCCTCCCTCTTCCCGTCCCTCTTATCTTTCACCCACCCGACCAGCTAACGGTTAGATGCTGTCGTCTATAACACTGATCAACATAATAACATTGTTGGTTGTGCTAATGAGACCGTAGCGTCCACCCTGAGGTTGATGCTTAGTTGGTGTGATGACGACAACTAATAAAGTTAAACTAATAATAGAAGTGACGTGTAGCCAAAACGGATGATGATGAAAATGACGATGGTGACGATGACGACGATAATGATGATGATGCATGATAGATAATAATGATGGCTAATGCGATTCTAATAACGATTTCGGTCGTGAGTACGAGAACGGTTATTGACGGTGATGGCGGTGGTGGGGATGATCAACATATTGGTTAACACAGCCGTCGCAGTTGTCGCCATGCTGCGATCATTCCCAAGCTCCAACCTTCCATGCTCACATCGCAAACAAACCGCTTCAGTGGTGGAACGAAGAAGGCCCGATGGTGTGTAGAGCGATGTGGTGAACTGAAAGGTTAGAACTTCTTTTTTGAGAAAAAGTGGTGGAGTAATTTCTTTTTTCTTTTCTTTTTTTAAAAAAGGACAGACCGAGAGGAAACAATAGTTTCGGTGGTAAGAACAACGCAACGGGACTAGTATTGCGTGCTTTTTTGAGTAAAAAAGTAAGTTAAGTCAACTTGTTTGTGTTAAACGTGAACATTTTTTCAAAAAAGGGCAGAACTACATGTATTTTCAAAAATATTATAAATCAGTTCCTGAACTTTTTATTTATCAAAATTGTATTCAAGTCGTCAGAAATTATATTGTCCAAAAACATAAAAAAGTGCTTATTGAACTTGCAGATATTCAGAGATAGCTATATTTTTTCATGAAACTAGTTTCTGATCTTATTAAAAATTGATTTTTCCTTTATTGAAACACACTTTTGAGAATAAAACAAAATATTGACTGATTTCAAAATGCTGTTTTTTCCATGACATAGAATAAAACAAACTGTTGACTCACTTCACATTGCTCTGGTTTCCATGGCAAAGAATAAAACAAACTATTGACTGACTTCAAAATGCTGTGGTTTCCATGGAAAAGAAACGCGTGTGTACTTTGATGATAAATTCGTTGGAAATGTTTAGCTCAATCCCATCTAACCCCATTTCGAGTATTGTTTGATCTGTAAAACTTGTGGTTTTCATATATTTGCTGTTGAATAAAATACTTGTTTAAAGGCGTGCTCGCACGCTCGCCCATACTTGTTTAGACCGCGTTGTTATGATTTACATGAAACGCCACATACGTTGTGTGGGCAATGGGTCATATTTCGTCCCATTTTTAAAGTACTTTTAATTCTTCTAACGCTAATGTTAGCGTTAACCATAACTCTTACCCTAACCCTATCTCTAACTGAACACTCTTTTGACGTCAGCATAACGAGTTCCGTAAAAAAAAAAAAAAAAAAAAAAAAAAACACAACAACGTATGTAGAGTCTCAAATGTATGTCACAAGAACACCGTCTAAACTTCAACACACACACACACACACACACACACGCACACACACACACACACACACACACACACAAACATACACTTCGTAATCAATAATTGTCTAAAAACTAATACATTTGGAATCTGCAACTACTTAATTTTTAAAAAAAAAAAAAGGTTCTTTCAAAATGGGCAGGTATTATCTTACTCAGGGTACCACAACCGTTGACCTGAGACCTGAACTAGTATGAAATGTCATACTGTGTGCTACTTTTGTTTAGAAGTAAGGCCATAAGTACTAACACTACTACGTAGTACAACGGTACCATGTTGAATCAAAATGATGGTTTCATGGACAGTTGTTTATCAGTTACCCAGCAACCAGTTTTGCACGGTTTGTCGGTTGCCGCAGCCAACATGCGATTGGGAAGAGAATCAGAGACTTAAATCGCAGCAGCCTCGGTAGTAGAGCGCAGCTGTGGGGATGGTGTGTTGAGCGATGGTTGTGAGAGAACACATGCGAGCAATTAGCAAAGTGTGTATGGTGTAAAAAGCCACGGTGATTGCTGAAAAAAAAAAGTTCTTCTTAAGCAAGTTGCGTTTGTGTTGTGACTGCATCATGGGGCATAGACTATGTCAACGGAGTTAAGACTGCACGCAAGGATTGCAGCAGGTGTGTATTTTTGGAGCGAGTTCTTCTGTGATTACGATTTATTTACAAGACGCGCACTTGCTCCAAACATACGCACTGTCTGGCTCCATGGAGTATTGATCAACGTCAATCCGGTGTATTTGAATGACTGTATTTTGGCAGAAGAATCGTGTTCATTTAGGTGCCTTTTATTTTAGTCCACATTAAAATATGAAAAAAAACCGCGTTATATTGTTTTTATTTAGCATACTTTATAGCGCATACATAGCTCATTACCACTATGACCAGGAGGAGAAGCGATGATTGACCTCACCGTTGTATGTAACAAGATCTGGCACGATTCGGGGGTGGCTTACACCATGGATCCAGTGGCTTGTCATTGCTCTTCTAAAAAAAGGTAACATTCAGGAGTGTGAAAATTACCGCACCATCAGCCTCATCAGCCATCCCAGTAAGGTCCTCCTGAAAATAATACTTAACAGATTGAAACCCCAAGCTGAACACATCATAGCTGAGGAACAAACAGGTTTCAGGGTAGGGTGAAGTACCACTGAACAGATTTTCAACCTCAGAATAATCTGCGAGAAATACCTACAGCACCAACAACATCTATATCATGTGTTGTAGACTTCAAGAAAGCGTTTGACCGAGTCTGACATGCAGCTCTGTGGGCAACCATAAGAGTGCACAACATCAGCCCTAACATTATTGAATTCATCAAAAGCCTGTATGACACGGATACCAATGCAGTCCTCCACGAAAGCGCCATCGGAAACTGGTTCAGAATAACAATCGGTGTGAATCAAGGATGCCTTCTCTCTCCAACACTCTTCCAACATCTTCCTAGAGCGCATCATGTCAGATGCCCTTTTAGATAATGAAGACACAGTCATCATAGGGGGTAGAGCAATCTTCAACTTCCGATGACATTGGTGGATTGGCTGCAGAGAAACAAGAACTTGAACAGCTGGTACAGAGTCTTAACACCACTTCCAGAACCTATGTAATGGAAATAATTACAGGGAAGAACAAAATGATGACCAACAATACCAATGGCATCAACACGGACACCAAAGTTCAAGGCCAATCCCTCAACACAGTTCATAGCTTCAAATATGTATGATACATTGTCTTAGACAATGGGTCCCGACAGGAAGTCCTCTCCAGAATCGCACAAACAACTGCGGCCCAGTCAAGGTTGAAGCCAATTTGGAAAGACAGGATCATCAGTCTACATTCCAATGTAAGACTGCTGCGCTCCCTTGTCATCTCCGTCTTCCTATACACTTGCAAAACATGGACCCTCACAGCACATCTCCAACGAAGAATACAAAGCATGGAGATGAGGTGCTACAGAAGACTTCTGGGCATTTCCTGTACCCAGGACATCACCAACGACGAAGTCCAACAGACCATCACACAAGCCATTGGACAACACGATGACCTGCTCACAGTGGTGAAGAAACGGATACTCCGATGGTATGGCCACGTCACCAGGTCATAAGGCCTTGCAAAGACCATCCTGCAAGGCACGGTGCAAGGAGGCAGAAGAAGAGGGAGACAGAAAAAGAGGTGGGAGGACAACATTCGAGAATGGACTGGCTTGACACTGAGCGAAGCCATGAGGGTTGCTGAGGACAGAGAAAGATGGAGAACGCTGGTTAAGCGATGATCTGTTTTGTCCCCAACGACCTAAGCGTTACGGGATAGGATAGGAAGGACCAGTATTTTAACAGATTTGACCGGTTTTATTAACGTGGAAAACACGCCTAAGGAACTGTCATTGTAGGACTGTCCGGCTTCCTTAGCGTGCCGAGACATGTTAGAGTGCCCTTCACCTCAGCCCTCCAGCCAAATGGAAAGGTAAAGCTCAAAGGGGGACATGCCATCTATTGCGTCAGCACGTTTTACCACAGGAGGGTAAGGGGACGGGGTGGCGGTAAAGGAGGCGGGGCAAAATCGATGATGGAAAGATTGACAGATCAATAGTTTAAGGCTGGGGCCGGCACACTTTATGGCCCAGATATAACGTGTGTTGTGTGTATCAGAAAAAGGAAAGTGTATACATATTATGGTAGCCAGATTTTTCTGTAAGTGCAGTGTACACATTCCCGTTTATTTCTACATTTATAGATGGATGCTGTATAATAGTAATAGTTAATATGGTCGGATATAAAGCTGCTGAAGTTATATTAATATTGTGGTCGCAACAAAATTCAAACGCCAAGCTAAATATTTCAAAAAACACTCTGTATTATATGTCTCCTGTCTCCTCCCGACCCACCCACCCACCACCACCACCACCAAAATCGGTATGATAGGACTATACATAGAAATTCAAATATATATTTGTCTATTAAAATAATGGTCACAAAATAAAACGAAATTGAAAACATCAAGCTAAAAATGTCACATATAGACTTTATTGTATTATGTAGGGTTGGTTAAGTTAATACAAATCTGTATATAGAAATTTGACTATGTACTGGTCTATTAATACATAGGAACCCCGCTGTGGGCTACTGCTAAGTGTTTACTGGAAAAGTGGATCGGCAGAAAAGGGTTGTTGCTGTAGCGGGCTGTGACAGAAAGACGGGCAGTGGTGACTGTCATGACGCGGTCACTGCTGGCGATAGACGGAGGCAGGCTGGAGACCGAGACTTGAACGAGGACAAAACTGAATCGATGAAGGAACGCAGCTAGAGGGATGGTGTGTAGGAGCGAGCACACAGTCAGACGCTTTCTTCTTCTCTCTCACTCCGGACTTGTTGCAGCCTAGTTGCCGTTGTGGGGAAGCGTGGAGGATACAAAAAAGACCATGGTCCGCTCGTGATTTTGCTTTGGTTTTAGATGACGGGGGCCATTTTGTGTAGAATTCTTGGATACCGCAAGTGTATCAGTGTGTCTTGTGGATTAGGCAGTGTGTGTCAGTGATTTCTAAATTCAATGGTGATCGCTGCCACCGGCTGGCGTCCACCCTGCTTGCTTTGCCGAGGACGTTGAAGACTACTGCTTGCTGGTCAATCTTCTGGGTGAGCTGCATCTTCTATATTCCAACAGGTATTCTTTGTACATCTGTCTTGTACAATGTAGGATTCATACCAGTCGTCACAGTCTCTACGGTATCAATCAGTCTGTATTTCAAAATCAAGAAATTATACTGGATTGTTGATAGAGTCGTGTTACCGCCGTATTCTTGTACGTTACGTGAAATTACCGCTTACTGGGTTATATAGATTAATTAGTATTTTCTCTTAAATTGTCTCAATACAATATTAATCTGTATTTTAAAGTAAATAAAAACCTTACCTCAGATCATGTTGTTTATATGCTTAAGCTGCCGAGATATACTGGCACAGTTTCGTGAGGTTTGTCCTCCCGGTGTTATAGATACGGTCTAAAAGTTTCAGAATTCGAGGTTCGAACTCCGCAAAGTTTGCAGTGTGTACAGGTCCGTATGCTCTGTCTCTTTTCAGTGCCCTAATATTATCATTCTGTAATGGAAATCGATTTTTTCGGAAGCAGTATTTATGCAGATGCTAATACCGAAATTAGCTCGTAATGAAACGAGACATGAGGGGGATTTTTTGTATAGTGGAAATATGCTGCAACGTTGATTATTATTAGAAAATTGCAATGGCTCAGTTGGTAGAGTACAGAACGCCTGTTGTTAAGGTCACGGATTTGATCCCCGTTTGTCCAAACATGAACAGTGGTACAGTTGATCTGACTTCATTGGTCACTATGGTTGTTATAGCTGTGCATGCTGGTCGATGGTTATAATTATTTATATCTTCAGCGCCTCCAGTGATTTTGTTGTCCTTGAGTTTTGCACTATACAAGTGGTTACATTGGAAATGAAGTAAAATAATGGTAAGTCTTTTCTCCCCTTTGTCTGTGGTAGCTCTTCATTACCACTGCTGCTTTTTGTTATGACCTGTCGGAATTGAAAGGTTCGTGAACATCTTTTTCGAGGTTTTTAGATCCAGAACCTGGGTTCCTGAACCTTTTGGATCCAACCACCCACCCACCCCCTCCAAAAAAGACAAAAAAATACAAGGTTGAGAAACGTAGATTGGGGCTCTGAGAACCTGGAAAAAAACGTTGGTAAACCCCAACGAACCTTCCAATGAAGACAATCCATTACAAAAAGTTAAAATCACTTCTTGAAGTTCATCCAAAAGACGTTACCTATTTCAGTGTCTTCGATGTGCGACCTCACGCTAATGTTGTTGGCGTTAAAAGAAATAAACAATCTTAGAATATGGTCTATATTGTAAAGCTTGGTTAAATAAATATTATTTGAATTTAGGATGTTTGAAATCCGAAACTTTGACTTATATGACTGGTCTCTGAATTTTGCCCCGTGGTTGCGACAAAAGTTTCCAAACCTGGAGTTCAAAATAATTCCAGAATCGCTGCTGGCGTCCTCTAATTGCAGTCCGCGGCGATCACCGTACAGTGCATTTTACTCAGCAATCTGTAGGAGGTTGCAAGTGCTGCTTGAAATTTCTGTGGTAAATTACTGGGTTCCTTGTGCTTGCATTTACAGCTTTGGTCGTACAGTTCACGATTTCAGATTCGAATCCTGCAAAACCTTCTATGAAGATCACTATACAGGACTCTTTCCAGAGCATGGTTGCTGTAGATGGAGGAGCGAGAATGGAGCAGGCCGCAGCACCCAAACATAACGATTTATTGAAGTCGATAGGCACTTTCCCATCAACCGCATATTTGTTTTTGTTCACACAGTCTGACAGAGAGTTCCAGCGAACCGAGACTTTGTAGAACGACTGTATGGTACAGAACATCCTGAAGAGAATGTAACAACTTTAAGAGTTGTTAACATACTCATAGGTTATTTTTGTATAAAAACTAGCCTTAATAATTGCGTGTTAATTTGTTTTAGAACAAAAATGTCTTTTGTCAAGAAAATGCACTTTGCTAGCCCTTTCCCTTCTTCTTCTTCTTCTTCTTCTTCTTCTTCTTCTTCTTCTTCTTCTTCTTCTTCTTCTTCTGCTTCTTCTTCTTTTCTTCTTCTTCTTCTTCTTCTTCTTCTTCTTCTTCTTCTTCTTCTTCTTCTTCTTCTTCTTCTTCTTCTTCTTCTTCTTCTTCTTCTTCTTCTTCCTCTTCTTCTTCTGCTTCTTCTTCTTCTGCTTCTTCTTCTTTTCTTCTTCTTCTTCTTCTTCTTCTTCTTCTTCTTCTTCTTCTTCTTCTTCTTCTTCTTCTTCTGCGTCTTCTTCTTTTTCTTCTTCTTCTTTTTAGGGAACAGGGTTCAAAAACGGAGGTGTATGATCCTGACGACGGAGAAACGTGCCGTGTGATGGCAAAGTGAAAGTAGTCCATATTTGTAAAAAGTGAGATTTTGAATTCCTCGCATAGATCACGAGGAGTCGCATCTTTAGTGTGAATGTTGAAATGTCGATGTTCTTTGATTGTAAGTTATCAAAACTCGGACAAGTATGACACAAAATCTAAATCTTTTCCAAAACTAAAAATCTCTGGACTTGCTTTATGTTGTCATCGGATCACCGATGGTTTTCTCCGGGTACTCTGGTTTCCTCCCTGTCTTCAATAATCATATTGGTTGCAGTCAATTTAAAGGTCAAAACTAAAACTGGGTTTCCTTCTCGTCTTTTAATTGCAATTTCCTTCCAGGCCCGTAGGCCATATGTTTATGTGATAGATGTGTATTTGTATTGGCCTATCTTCATTTCAAGGTTCGCGGACGGTTCGTGGTGGTTCACGAACCCTTATTCGAGGTTCTCAGATCCAGAACATAGGTTCCTGAACCTAACGAACCGTCCACAAACTTTCCACTTAAGATAGGCCGTTATGTACGTGATGAGAGTATAAACCGAGGTCTAGTCTGTGTCGCATACATTCCATCATAACGGACTTTAAAGATCCTGACGCTCATGTCCTAGACGGGTGAGTGCCGGTGACAAGAAAACACCCAGCATGCACCTAGGTCCTTCTCCCCCATCCCTGGCTGCCCAGAATAGTGCTCAGTTATCCGGGCGTCAGACCATGCGCCCAAAGGCTGCGGGTAGGCGTCTCGGGCGGCTTGAGTTAGATCCTGTATCGACCAGCGCCTTGAGCAGCTCTTAAGCTGGAAAAGCGCTATATAAGAACGATTAAATAAATAAATAAATAAGCGTGCAAAACATGTAAGCGTGTATGTTGGTGCCGATCGCTGAGCTTTGAGTTGAGACTTTTGATTTAGGGAAAAGCTCGTATATAGGATCCATTATTATTATTATTATTATTATTATTATTATTATTATTATTATTATTATTATTATTATTATTATTATTATTATATGTTGGTGCCGATCGCTGAGCTTTGAGACTGGTGATTTAGGGAAAAGCTCGTATATAGGATCCATTATTATTATTATTATTATTATTATTATTATTATTATTATTATTATTATTATTATTATTATTGGATCCATTATTATTATTATTATTATTATTATTATTATTATTATTATTATTTTAAACTTTTAAAAAACTTTTTTTTAATGATGATGACGATGATGATGATGGTGATGATAATGATGATCAACAACAACAACAACAACAACCGGCTGTCTAAATATAGAGGCAGAGATTTGGCACAGTGCAGAGGTCTATGGAGAGTCCTGTGTCTTGTACATTCCTGTGATATGCAACACGCACTCAATACAGAACGGACCCAGTTCTGATTCTCTAGAGACCAGTTGCCGTCCACATCCTTGATGATGGTGTTGTTGTTGCTGTTGCTGCCATCTTCATTGCAAGTCTTTACTGCATCAGTCTTTTTTAGCTTTTGGATATTTTAGCTGTCTGTCTTACTCTATCTCTTTGTCTGACTTTAACGTCTCTTAGTCTGACTATAACGTCTCTTTGTCTTACTGTAATGTCTTTTTGTCTTACTGTAACGTTTCATTGACTGTAACGTTTTATTGCCTGTGACGTCTCTTTGTCTTACAGTGGCGACTCCTTGTCTTACTGTAACGTCTCTTTGTCTGACTGTAACGTCTCTTTGTCTGACTGTAGCGTCTCACTGTCTGACTGTAGCGTCTCTTTGACTATAGCGTCTCTTTGACTGTAGCATCTCTTTGTCGTACTGTAGCGTCCATTTTTTTCTTATTGTAACGTCTCTTTTTCTTATTGTAGCGTCTCTTTCTCTGATTGTTACGTCTCTTTGTCTGATTGGAACGTCTCTTCGTCTGACTACAACGTCTCTTTGTCTTACTGCAACGTCTCTTTGTCTTACTGTAGCGTCCCTTTGACTGTCACGTCTTTGTCTTACTGTAGCCTCTCTTTGTATGACGGTAGCGTCTCTTTGTCTGTAGCGTCTCTTTGTCTTACTGTAGCGTCTCTTTAACTTTTTTTAGCTTCTCTTTGTCTTACTGCAGCGTCTCTTTGACTAATAGCGTCTCTTTGCCTGACTGTAACGTCCCTTTGACTTACTTTAGCGTCTCCTTGTTGTCATTCCTTTGCTTAATTTCACCATAATGTTAACAAGATTTGAATAGAAACACCACAGCAAACTTCACCTCCTCTTTGGCCACATCGTACGATTTCTGTCCTTATTAGCGTACTATAAGTTTCTTCTCCTCCTTCATGTCATAAAGCTTCAACGTAATCCTTAATCCTCTTTCATATTTGTGCTTTAACTTTCCTTACCTCTGTTGTCTTACCTTTACCCTCCTCCCCCATCCTCTCTCTTTTATTTTCCTTCTCTTAACCTCTTCTTCATCAGCGGGCTGTTGCATCCTTCACCTTTACCATTGTACTACTTCCCCTTTGTTCTTTACCATCATCTTCACCTTTCTTTGCTCTGCTGTTGTAGCGCCTTCACGTTTCGTCTCTCGTCGTCGGCCTCCTCTTCCTCCCTCGTCGTTTTCCTCTTTCATCATCCGTTTCTCCTTCCACCCTTTCTTCTTCTTTGATCTGTTATCGCGCGTTTGTTGGTTTCCTCCTTTTTTTTCTTGGGTCCGCTGTCGCAATTTCTTTTATCATACTTTCTCTATTTCATCTTCCTCCTTTTACTGTCCATCCTTCTTTTTATCATCCTCGTCAACTCCATATTCATCCTCTGCCTATGCCTCATCTAAAGCCGTAACATCGCAGGCAGTATATGGAATGGCTAACGGGATGGAGTGACAAAAATAATAGCATGACCCTGACGCACTGCAACTGCAAGCATGACCCTGATGTATTGCAAGCATGACCCTGATGTATTGCAAGCATGACCCTGATGTATTGCAAGCATGACCCTGATGTATTGCAAGCATGACCCTGATGCATTGCAAGCATGACCCTGATGTATTGCAAGCATGACCCTGATGTATTGCAAGCATGACCCTGATGCATTGCAAGCATGACCCTGATGTATTGCAAGCATGAACCTGATGTATTGCAAGCGCCCCTACTCCGAAGGAGCTAGAGTATAAACCGAGGTAGTCGATGAACGCACGCACGCATTCCGTCTCTCACGCTCATGTTCTAGATGGGGGAACACTAGGTCCCTTCTCCCCATCCCTGGTGGCCATTTTGCTTGGGCGTCTAGTGCGGCTTGAGTTAGATCCTGTATCGCCCGGCGCCTTGAGCAGCTCTTGAGCTGGAAAAAAAGCGCTATGCAAGACCGATCAAATAAAATGAATCTCCTCCGCCTGTCTACTCGAGTTCTTCTTTTATCTTTCTCCACGCCCTTCCCGACCTTCCCTTTCGCCTCTCAACCACTGTTTTCGCTGCGGCCCGCTGTCGCCGCTCGGAGGGCCGTATCGACTTTAATAGTGGGATCAATGACTACGTCTTGGTTAGTTCAGTCCCTGATGTTTATAGGTTACTCTTTTCTACCCCCATTCAATATATACTACTTTCTACTGTGGTCAATATAGCACGCATGGCTCACCCTTACAAACGTTGTCCCGTTTTCTTTCTCAAGGCTGACTCAATAGTTCATGGCGTAATATCTTAAACGTTTACCTCCCTTGATTTCGATGGAATTTCATCGATGCGTCACAGTGGGAAATTTCCACGAAGCCTACTCTAATTTTTTTTGGTAGTTGTAATTACTTCAAAAAGCAAATTCGTTGCGTTTTTATGTAAAAATAAGATCGAAAATTACAATTTAACAAACCTGTTGGGATGTCACGGGATCTGGCCCTTGCGTGTAATCGCCATTTTGCCTCGTGCTTTATTTACTTCCGCCTGTGCCTTTGAAACCTCATCATGCCTGCTGACGACCACGAACCCGACTTAGACTGTTCCCCTGATACCTCCTCTGATGGATCTGACGACGGAGATGTCCCTCGGACTAGGAACAGGCCTGGAAACTATCTTGCTTTTGAGACCCTGTTCTATTTTTACACTACGGGGTTTCCTTCGTTCGCCGTTTAAAAAATATCATTATAAATCAGTAGTAAATCTCTCGAAATGTTTTTAAGATATATTCACCTGAAGATAGATTAAGCAGAATTTAATCCTTAGAAGTGGGTTTGGGTTAACTAAATATTGATTTTAGACCTCACAGATCTGGCAGCTATGAAGCTGTGACCATTTGTTTTCAACATGGCGGCCTCTGGTAGCAATGCTCGCTCGCTCGTGCAAGAACAGTTCGTCTGTGTAATAATAGCTTCTACGTTTGAAACAGTGAAATACAGACAATAAATAGATGTTTATTGCCTTTGGATTCTTTGTCTGTCATAATGCCATGGGCTATGGGAACGTGGACGAACAATGTGCCTGGTGTGATTCTGCCCGGCGTCTGCACCCGAGACGACGTCAACAGGTACCTGAAACCTGGGTCTTTCTTCAAGCTTTTTTTCGCTTTGCATATCGTGATGCACATCTGTAACTGGACCAACGACATGACCCTGACAAGCCTATTGTGTTTCAAGGCTGGAAGGACATCATCCCAGATGACTTCTATAGTTACGTTGCTCTGTTATTTTATATGGCTTGTGTGAAAGCCCCTAATGAAGCAACGTATTGGTCTATTGCAACATTGTATCATAGTCTTTGGACTAAACAT
>CM072525.1:51136798-51161798 GCA_036898135.1 Oncomelania hupensis | reverse complement strand
TAGAGCTGTTGGAACCTAACGTCGTAAAAACATAAGCGTGGCCATTTTCTTTCTTCTCTACTTCCGTCCCACATCCGGTCACGGTGTTTTATATGGGGCTAAGATTCGATAGGGGAATCAATACGTACCATATGGGAGCGCGACACAGCTGTTTGTCATGATATTGGTCGCTCGTTGGCTTTAAGATGTCACTGTAAAATATCGTAGTTTGCTTTAAGTCGTAGTACAATGTTTTGTTAAGGCGTTGCAAGACGATTCTTGAGGTGTTGCCTCTGTCATTCAGTACAGTGAGTTAAAATGTTTGCTAACGTTCCGTTTTAAACCACGCATACTATGCTACTGTGTTGTTGTGGTGATCAGTAGCATTGTTTCCATGAGGTGTCTCGAGGCACTACTTCTCTTATTCAATATTACATTCAGTAGTGAGAAGGGTTAGTATGTGATTATGATGCTGGTGCAGTTCTAAAATCAGTATTGAGTTAAACGTGTTAGTATAATTGTTTTGGATGTATGAAATGCTGCCTTTAGGTATACAACAAATCATTCATTTATTCAGCAACTGAAATCAGAATGGAATTACAGCGTTTTGGTATCGTGATGTTTCACGAATGCACTATACTATTTTTAGATGTCCGACTACGTTTTAGTTGAAGCACGCATGAACTGATTCAACATTGAAGTCAGTATTTGTTACTGCAAGTTCTGTGTTTATGCGTTTTTAGTGTTTTAGTACGACTTTCATGTGTGTGGCACGTTTTGTTTTGATTTCCTTTTACTTAGCTATTATACTACAGGCGTGAAAACGCAACATATGGTGTAAGAAGTCTGGACGTGCTCAACAGTATTCAACCTATATCTCCTTTTGAGTGCCGGGGTTTTCTGTCAAAATAGTGCTGTAAATTACCACTGTTTCTGTCATTCATATTTGTTCTTTCTCGTTCCTAATCTGTTCGGTCAAACTACTATCTTCTTTGCTAGACGAGCCACATACCTTTTTTCTTGAAAACTCCCCAAACTCTTCATTTATGTATGGTATCTGTTGGATTAGCTTGAGTACAGGATATTGGACGCTTCCTGCCAAGTGGTCAATAAGGCTTTTCATGGTATTATTATTTAGCAATTTAGGCATTTTATATGTATGTGTTTTGTTAATATTTTATAGGAGGATTCGATAAATTAGAGTACGTCCTCACCGTCCCCTGCATGGGATGCCTTTATTGGAAAGTTACCGGCAAACATTAGGGTTGTTTCAGCAGTTCTTTTAAAAGATGAGGGGGGGGGGGGGAGGGAGTAAAACCTCTTTCAACCAAGTTGTAATTCTAATTCTGCTCTTTGCAGTCCGCTGGACCCTATAAACAATGACTAACTAATTAACTGATTCAACCTCCTATATCACTGTGGGTCACTTGTACTTAGTGTCCAACTGTGCACGAACCTGTAGCAGTTGCGCCTCTTAAACAAACAGCTGTGTCGCGCTCCTACTGATACTTGAATTTATGGCTCAGAGATGGTAAGATCACTGCGAGCAATAGAGTGAAGATTTGGATTGACCCAGCATATATGTTCAGGAAAGAACTACAATAATAAAATAGCATGGTTTTAACAGTAATACAGCTGTAGGAAAAGTTCCTGTTACCTGCAGTAATACAGTTGTTTGTTGTCTGTTACCTGCAGTAATACAGTTGTTTGTTGTCTTTTTCCTGTTGTTTTCTTGCAGAGTTGTGGTTGTGTTGGTTGAGTGGTTTATTTGCAATAAACATTGCAGACGTTTGAAACTGCTGTGTGTCCTGTGCAATTTTGATGCTGGAGCGATCGTCGTTAGAAGCTTTTGTTAAAAATAAAACCGTTAAACTAGAAACTCACGTTTTATGTTAACCATCTTATTTTGTATCCAGATATAATATTTTGAACTGTGCGTGAATCGTGCTGTTATAAATAATATGTACATATGTGGGGGTGTAGCGTTAGGATGGCCTGACTGAAGTAAAATAATGTAGGATTTAGATCCTCTATATACGCTCATTTCTATTCCACACAACACGCCCTATTGTAGCAACCTGAGATGCTGGCCAATCTTCTTGCTGTTACAGCGTCTTATTGAGTTATTCACTTCAATAACTCTCGCCTTTTGAGACCCACGTCAGTAGCTAACGCTCTTATAACCCTGTATAGTATTGCGTGCTGCGGGGCCTTGAACATTGACGTTTATCGTCTACACCCCCCATTGTCAATATGGCAGACGGAGGTAACCATCCCAGGGTGAAGAGGGTAGGAACAAATCAACACTGGACCATCAGAGCAATCACACTTATTACGGGATTCGAACCTGGGTTTATCGGTGTACGGCGATGGGGCTGGGACGTTGAGGAGGCGCTGACCCTTTTCTGGCACCAGGCCACCAATACAAAGCTTGCGGCGTGAACACATTTCACAAACATCGAGATGGAACTTTCTATTGTAGTCTTGTATTGTAGGGAGCCAGTGGAGTGATGTAATTTCTCAAGTAAGGCTTTATGCGAGGGCAATGTGAACAATAATTTGTTTCGTTTATAGAATACGCGTCTCTCTCTCTTTCTCTGTCTCTCTGTCTCTCTCTGTCTCTCTCTCTCTCTCTCTCTCTCTCTCTCTCTCTCTCTCTCTCTCCCACCTTCGGCCCCTGCTGTGGATGAGCAAAGAATACAAATACAGAGACTATGTGTTAGTATATTGCAATACAATCTGAAGAGGAAGCTACAATAGCAATGTGGAGAGAACTCTCGACTGACGCTAATCCCGGGAAGACAATGTGCAGGGAGAGATCGTTATCCAGTTATCCCTGTCCACGGACTGACCCTAAGTAGAATAAAGCTCGCACAGAGTATTGTCCAGGGCTACTCTTAAACTGGCTTAGAATCTCTCATGCATCAAGCTCTTAGTGCTTAACTGCTCTTGGCTGTCTTACCAGCTCTCGTGTGTTTTAAGATCTGTCCGAGGCCACTCTAAGCTGTCATATCATCTCTCGTGCATCGAGTCCCTTGAGTAAGACTCTTTTAGCTTCTCTCTTGCGCTAAGCTGTTTGTATTTCTCATGCTTGTTGCTGTCCGAGAGATTGTCAAACCATGCTGGAAGTGCTGACAGCACAGAGCTAGAGTAGTTGTTCAATGTCTTTGCATGCCTGCCTCTGTATATTATCATGGCTGTCCACGTTGTTCAATTGTACCTGAAGATGTCTTGGCACAACTGCTGTGTCTTAGTCTTTAAGACTCCAAAAAGGTGTCATGCCATCTCTCATGCTTGTAGCTCCTTTCTGTTCAAGGCTACTTTTCGCTGTTTTAGTTTGGCTCACATCCACGGTCAAGTTCTTTCCTGTTCTTGTCCAGTTCTACAGTAAGCTGTCTTGGCATCATTCGTGCGCCCAGTCTATGCCTAAGGCTGTCATCTTTTACGCTTTTAGTCATTGTTTTAATAATAATAATAATAATAATAATAATAATAATAATAATAATAATAATAATAATAATACAGGATGCTATATACGCGCCTTTCCCCAAATCAATCAGGCTCAAAGCGCGGCGATCTATACCAACATACACGCTCACCTGTCTCATCCACCCTCACACACACCAACCACTCAAACAGGTGGTGTAAAGGCAGGGAGATCGCTATTGGAAGACGGAAAGAAATTCGATTTTTAATTTTTGAACTTTGTATATTGACTGCGTCCTGTACCATTATCGAAGGGAGGGAGGAAACCGGAGTGCCCGGAGAAAACCCTCGGTGACCTCAATAGTCTCGTACCTAAGTCACATACGTTCGCCCTTTGCGGGAATCGAACCCGCGAGCTTCGGCATAGGAGACCGGCGACTTATCCACTGCGCCACGAGGCCACCCCAGTGTGTTTGTCTGTAACGTTTCTTTTATTCTAGGAGTGGTCATGGCAATCTCTTAGCCCAAGACGGCCAAAAAGTATGGTATATATTGACATGTTTGAAATGTATTGAATCGCTCTTAAAAAGCGATCAGGAGCTGCTCAAGGCGCTGGTCGATACAGGATCTAACTCAAGAAGTCAGAGGCGCCCAATTGCTGTCTTAGGCACATCGTCTAACGCCCAGACAACTGAGCACAATCCTGGGCGACCAGGGCTGGAGGTGGGGAGTGGGGGGGGGGGGGGGGGGGTAGAGGAGTGTGAAGGGAACTAGTACTTGCTGGGTTTATTTGTTTAGCTGACGATCATCCGTCTAGGGCATGAGCGTCAGGATCTTCAAAGTCCGTGTGAGGAAATGCGTGCTTGCAGAGACTATACCTCGGCGTAGGCTCTCATCCCAAGAAGTAGCCTCTCTCGTGCCCCTGATTTGTACCATGTCCTGATTACTTGGGTTGTCCGTGCAATCTGTTGGTTGCTGATTATCCAGAACTAGTCTTGAACGGAGCTGACAGTTGTTGTTCCAGTAAATACCTCATTGCTGGGTTAAGTCCTACGCAAGTCCTAAGTCAAACCTTACTACTATCTATTTAATCTTTGTATTAACCGAGATCCCTATCGGTCCACATACATTGTGAGATTTTAGTTGTGGTTCATGTGTAGAGTGAATGATGCTAATATATATGCAAGATGTAACATTAACTGATATTTGAAAGTATGAAAGTGTCCTCGAGTGACACCAACGAGAAATTTAAACAGAGGCATTGAAGTTAAGTGTGGATTATATAATCTCAAACGAGATACTGACATTAATATAAGGCTGCGTCTGACTGATATAATTTGCCTTTTAAACTGTAAAGCGATGTCATGAATTGTGGGATAGAGTTAAGCCTGAGGTGAAATCAGTGTGAAGGATAGCATGTAACACGAGGGCGTTTGATCGTGCGAAAGCTTATGCCACCATACAACACGCTGTTTGGTAAGTTAAAACACCGAGTATTTATGTGTTTGTTAGGATGAAAGTAAATAGGTGTGTAATCTTTATATATATATATATATATATATATATATATATATATATATATATATATATATATATATATATATATATATATATATATATATATATATATATATATATATATATATATATATATATGATTCTGCGCCTGTTGTAATTCCTTTTGACGTAATAGAGATGTATTGTGTGTCTGCCTCTGTGTCTATTAATCAGTCTCTTGTCTCTTTTTGCCTTCTCCTCCTCCTTCTCCTCTCTCTCTCTCTCTCTCTCTCTCTGTTTCTCTCTCTCCCGTACTTCTCTGCCCCTCGTTATCTCACACATCGGTATGCACCACCATTACGAATGAGTGTAGCATGTCTGGATTAAAAAAAAAAAACCAGATTCGAACATTCCATTGAAAGTAAACTAATGGTGACAGCGACAACATTATCACCATTACCTTCATCATCCTCTATCGCCACCTCCTCTATCGTTCAGCGCCCTCGAGAGCACACGAGTCTGAATGAACAAACCAGTTCCAAGATTCCATTCACGGAAAACTGGCGGAGACAGCAGCAACAGCCGGAGAGGGATCAATAGCTCGCTGTCTGTACCTCGCCTCGCAGGCCACACACATTTGTCCTCCATCTATAACGTTTTGAATAGAACATATGCATCACAATACACGATATTACAGCCCACAGGCCAGCGGCAATGCGCAACGGTAGTTTCAAAATCAATTGTCTTTTTGCCAATGGGGGCAAAGCGTAAATGCGCTTCGGGTTTTACTTGTACAGATCTTTTTTTTAATGATTTTCCATAGAAGCCTTTCAGAATGCATCAAGCCGCGTGATTAGACAGTGTGGAGCTCTCAATGAGGACCACATAGATACTGCACAAATTATCACTTGTTGGATAATATCGGTTACTTTTGTAGACATTGTCTATGAATCAAGTCTTACTGTCATCCATGGCATTCTACTAGTACAAAAACGCGGGTGGTAGTAGTTGTATTAATTTTTATTCATCGGATACGTTGTGCTGATAATACTAGAAAATGCTTCAATACAGTACTTTATAATTAGCAACTATTATTCTTTCTAACTGTTTAAGATCCTGTCTTAGACATAACGGTATAGAAGTACATTTTGCTATCTTAAAAACTTTCAGTAGAATGACATTCGATTAGCACGAGATGCAATTTGCATAGAGACCAAAGCAGGACTGACTGCTGAGTCATCGATTATTCAACATAGCAATTGTTTATTTAGATTAAACAAAAGCCTGTAGTTTACGTTGACCAAGTTTTTTAAAAAGTCTTTCAATCACTTCCAGTTGAAAATCCTTCCTAATTCAATTCAGTTCAGTTCAGTTCAATACAACTTTATCCACATAGGGCAATTACAAGATTTTAAAGCAGCTCATATTTTAAAAAGAAGTTTAAAAACGGTGAAATGTAAAACAAGGTATCACAACATTGTCACACGATTTCATAAGCACATGTCCTACCATACCAACATAAACCAAACACACAACACACACACCACACACACACACACAAACACACACACACACCGACAGTTAAATCAAATAAAAACATTAAGGTAAGAAAATAAGGTAAGAATATCAATCAATCATCAACTCAATCAGTTGATAAACTTAAAACAATCAATCAATCACTAAATCGGTTCATCGTCGAGCGTTTATTGAAAAAAACAAATTTTTAAAAAGTTGGTTTGGGGGAGGGGGTAGTGGGGGGGTGGGGGTGGGGGCGTGGATGGTATTTAAGCGGAGATGATCGCATCAAGTTTAGCAATCCAATTGCGCAAGGAATAAAACTGTGGGAGCGGCGATTACCCTTACAGGCCGGCAAGGCAAAACGGCGCCCGGATGGTAGTACTGAGAATTCACTCGCCAGAACAGGCTCTGGTCTACAAATAAATCCGTTCGCCTTCTTGACGATTTGCCGATCGCAGAAAGAACCAAGGTCTCTCTGCCTGACACCGATGATCTTTGAACAGACGTTGACAATGCTGGACAAGCTATTCCTATCCCTCACAGTCAGACTATGGAACCAACAAACGAAAAAGTCAGCAATGCAGTGATACCGATTATTTAGCGTTTTTGTATATATCTAAAAATATGTTACATTAATCGGGATTTCCTAACGAACCAAATGTCGGTCGGTCAGTCCGTTGCTCGCCATATTTTAAGAACCACTGACGAGATTTTGACCTTTCATAGGACATTCCAGTGCTGTAATATTTCGCTCTATTTGAAATATTCAGGTCGCTGGCGGAATTTGAAACAGGTTGTACTCAATATCCCTAACACGGCTGGAGCGAGTTAGTAGATTTTGGCCTACAAATACTTAATCTCATGGCCAGTCACACAGTAGCATAATCTCTTGGCCAGTCACACAGTAGCATAATCTCTTGGCCAGTCACACAGTAGCATAATCTTTTGGCCAGTCATACAGTAGCATAATCTCTTGGGCAGTCACACAGTAGCATAATCTGTTGGCCAGTCATACAGTAGCATAATCTCTTGGCCAGTCACACAGCAGCATAATCTCTTGGCCAGTCACACAGTAGCATAATCTCTTGGCCAGTCACACAGCAGCATAATCTCTTGGCCAGTCACACAGTAGCATAATCTCTTGGCCAGTCACACAGCAGCATAATCTCTTGGCCAGTCACACAGTAGCATAATCTCATGGCCAGTCACAAAGTAGCATTACGATTGTCGGTTGGTTGATCCGTGGCTCTGAAGTTCAGTTTTTTAGTTCAAGACAGTTTTTTGCTTTACGTCAAGAATACATGAACCGAATTTGATTATTTTTGCTGTGCAGATCCTTTGCTACTGCTAAACACTTTGGATCATTTGTATTTGCTCTTTCTCAAAGGTCAAGATCGCTGTGCTTTACCATTTTCTTAAAAACCCGTCTTGCGCTGTTTCTTAAAATACCTTGGGCCGATTTTGATATTTGTTTTACTTGCAGGTGGCGACCCAGCACTCCGTGCTTTAATTTTGCTTCTCTAGGAGAAAGCCCAGTCACAAAACCGCCAACAAACTGAACACTTTTCAAAATGCACATTGTTAGCTCTGTGTCTGGAAATGCATTTGAGTGGCTCGCCATTGTGTTATTTATACATAAAGGCCGGAGAGTTATTGTTCAATCAGTTGCACACTGATTTTCCCCCTGCCATTGACATGGCCTTCGCTGCTGTAGTACTACTGATGTTTGATGCAAATAAGGCATAGATTTAGTAAACGGTCTCTTCAGTGAGTTTTGTTGTAATGGCTTGTATTATTTGGAAGATTGGTGGAGGCTCCAAACCAAGTGTTTGAACTTCCACCAACCTTCCCATTAATTCAGGCCACATGTATCACACGCCTTCATAGTAAAGCCTTCATAGTGGTCAATATCCACCAGCACAGCGCCAGTACTTCAAAATCTAAGTTCAGTCTAATAGGCATTATCCCTAAATAAACCGAAAGTAGGTCAATGAGAGTTGCTTCCCTTGAAGTGCGGTACACAATACATGTTGACAGCTATTTAGGAAGTACTCCTAAATAAACCGAAAGTAGATCAATGAGAGTTGCTTCCCATGAAGTGCGGTACAAAATACATGTTGACAGCTATTTAGGAAGTACTCCTAAATAAACCGAAAGTAGATCAATGAGAGTTGCTTCCCATGAAGTGCGGTACAAAATACATGTTGACAGCTATTTAGGAAGTACTCCTATTGACCTCTTCTTCTTCTTCTTCTTCTTCTTCTTGTTCTTCTAATTCATGTTTTCAAGTCGGTTGTTTTTTTTTTGTATTAAAGCAATATTTGCACATATCATTGCGATCTGGGTCGAGACGACCGTTCTCCTCTACTGATTGATTGGTATTCTTATTAATTTTAGTTTTCACGTCCATCTCTTTTGTTAAAGTGAACATTTCCACTGTTCACTGTGAATTGGTGCGCGCGTTTTCTGTTCGTTATTGCGATAGCTTCCAATAGGCATGTCTGAACTGTTTTGGCGTGTCGTGATCCTACTATAGATCAATGCAACAACTTCTATGCAGGCCAAACCGTCCTCACGTGCAAGTCTTTGATTAAAGCGATACTTTACTTTATGCATAACTGCATGTATGAGAGAGCGTGTATGTGTGTGTGTGTTTGTGTGTGTGCACTAAAACGATCGATAATTGTTCAATGCTGGCAATGATAGTAATTGATCGTGATAACTGCCCTTTGTTGCCGTTGCCAGCTGCGCTGTGGTGACCCTGTGTAGCAGATCATTGATTTCGCTCCCTTGGTGCGCAGAGACCAGCTGCGCCGATAGGATATGGCAGTGATTGTATGATCTGGTTGGCTTTATCTGAACGTAAACAGTTGTAAGACTGTTCTACTGTGTCACTAGACTGTGTTTGTGTGTGTGTGTATGAGGTGAGTGAGAGAGAGAGGGAGATTCGTTAACTCATTGAAGGAAAACAAATTGGCTTGTGCTGTAATTGAATAAATGGCCAGTTAAAATACAGTTCAGTTAATCATCCATCTGCCTATATTTCATATCCAAGGGAAAAAATATTACTGTGTGTCCATTATGCCAGTGTTAATGTTGTGAGTGTTTTGAGCGAGTTTTTTTTTTATGCGTTTGTTTTTTTCATTGTTAAATTTCAACCAGAAGACGATTCTTTGTATAATGATGCTGTGTCCAAAAATATGAATAAATTGTCAGTGTGTGTATGTGTGTGTGCGAGAGAGAGAGTGCGTGTGCGTGCGTGTGTGTATATGTATGTGTGTGAGCGTAATCGGCTCGAAAGACGATCGAGAGAAGATCGATATGACACTTGAGCGAACGTTACGTGATCGAAAAGACAGGAGATAAAACGTCATATTTCATCAAAAAATAATGTCGAAAATCGAATGATATCAAATGATACCGAATGGACAAAATAGCGAGAAATAAAATAGGTCTCATAGAACTATTTTTGGGGATGCGAGAAACAATGGATTAGGGTGCGTTTGCCTGTATGTGTAGGTATGTCTGTGCTTATGTGTAATCTGCATCCATGCGATCCACAATACTTGTCAGCCCGTTTAAGTACAGAAGAGGCTTGTCTTTTAGTGTCCGACGTATTTATTTTCATTTCCATCTTGTAATACCGAAAATGTTCTTCAAGCAAGAGCTATTAGACTTTCTTAAAACCCGGAGTAGTCCTCATAGTATGCAAGTGATTGATAATGCATCATCATGTTACCTTATTCCACCCACCTCTTGTACCTGGCTCCATTGATTGAAAATAATATACACAAATGCCAAAACGACAAAATATTTTAAAACGTTCGATGACGTTCGACTTTGTGTCCAATCAATATGCTGTCCATTCGATGTTTGCATCATTCGATGCTTGACGCGTCGATCAATTGTCATTTCGATCATATGTCGGTTCTATTTTAAGACGTTTCGATAATATGTCGGTTCGATTTAAAGGCTTTTCGATCATATGTCGGTTCGACTTATAGACGTTTCTATCTTTTGTTTTTCGATATCATGTCGGTTTACCGAGAGAAACCCCATTTTAATAGGTAAGTCTTAAAATTGTGTGACTTAAATATTTCGTCCGCTGCGGGGATGGAAGCCGCACTCTTGGCCATTGGAACGTAGACCATCACGACCATATTAATTACGACCATATTAATTATTTGGCGCTGTCATAATGTTATTTATTAAGTATTTACTTTAACAACGGTAACTGTACTGCAGCACACTTTGCACGTCCTAAAAAATATGGAGTCCAAATCTATACATGTAGACATTGGATTGACTCTTTGGTCTTTGATATTGTTTTAAACATCTGCATCGCGTGACCACGAGAGGAAGCAGCAAAGCAGTCACGAAATTTAAGCTGTCACGCCAAATAAGCCACCATCGTGGTCTCTATTGATTGGTCGATCAACTGTATTATTTAGGAACCCGGATAGCTCAGCCGGTTAGTCTCATTTTGTTATTACTCACATAACATGTAGCTATTGGTCAGCCAATCAACACAATACAATGTTTTCAATGCTAACAGTGAAAGCGGTAAATAAAATATCAATGAAGTAGTGTACGGTAATGGTATCGGAGTTAATCAATGCCAATTAAAAAAATTAAAACTGTTTCTTTCCGTCTTCTAATTACGATATCTTTGCCTTTACCCCACTTGACTGCTACAGAAATGTGTCTGTATTGTGTATGTAAGAGGTTGTAAATATGTGATCCTATAATGTTGAGATTTCTGTACTTTGAGTCGATTTTTTATTATACTTAATACAACGTACTCCTAATCATTGTTGGATCTACTAGACCTAATCTGGATAAGTGATTTGTTAGAACTGATCTGTAACAACACAGTGTCTTCTTTTCCTTTATTACACTTACTGTGACCCAGTGCTATGATATACCTCCTCTTCTTTGGTTTGTCTTTGTCCGCTAATTGTTTCATCTTCTATATACTCCTGTCCGTTCCAGGCTTATTCCCCTTGTCTTCCTCTTCTTCTTTTGTCCAGTGTATGATGTGTTGGCTTCCAGGGGAGAAAATTGATTTTTCTGTCTCTTCTTAGTATGCAGATTAAGTCCCCTTATATTGCATCCATTGTTTGCGGTCTCTGCGATAAAAGGACGCCGAGGGAGGTAATCTTTCTCTAACAAAAGCGAGGTAATCTTTCTGTTATAGCAGAAGAAAGGCGGTGGGGTGGGTGCGGGTGAGGGGCTCCTATGCAGGGAGAAAAGAAGGGCAACAATGTGAAATAAGTATTATGTACAGAAAGTGGGTCATTATATGTTGGGACTTCATTTTTTTTTATGAAGACCAACACGATGACGGAGGTAATAAGAAGAGAAAGCCATGGAAACGGGGTTTGTGTTCTATACTGGGATTGTCTGGCGGCAGACGGACTGCTGTAATGAGATTGCATTGATAAGACTTTGCGCTAAAGTCTATGAATGATGATGAAAAAGAGGCAGGCGATACAAAATCCACCCCTATTATATTGATCGACTTTCACTGTTCCTTGTGGGCATTTTGTTACAGTGGTGTGCGTGTCCAAGTTGATGTAGTTTCCTCTCTGTTTTTTCTCATTGTTTACATCATCGTCCAAGATGCCTACTATCTCCTCTGCTCTTCAACCTGCTTCTCGAGAACTTCATGAAAGAAACCCTTCTGAATTTCCACTATAGCTTCTTGGTTGGAAGAAAACCATTCTGCAAACCTGTGCATCGCTGATGATACCGACCTTAGCGAGAGACTAAGAGTAGGAATGCCAAGACTTGGCAGACAGACGTTGATCGGACAGCCGCTTATGGGATGATACGAACATAACCGAGAACGAAGAGAAGCTGGAGGAATTGTGAGTCTTTTAAGTATCTTGGCTTCATCATAAGAATAGACTGCAGGTCCACCATAAAGAGAGAGCAGAGATATTAATTTCTATACTAAAGTGACACTCTTCGGGTCATTGTTCCTAACCGTTCTGCTGTTGAGTTGCCAAAACATGGACAGCCCTGGACATGTCACGGCTCCTGACAACGGCAACAAACAACCCGAAAATTGGAAAGCCCTCCGCGTCAGCATATTTCCCAATTGGCCTGTTTTCATTGAAAGGTTGGTGGAAGGTTCTGGAAGGGTCAAACAGTTGTTTTTCGAGGTTCTCTGATTCCTGAACGTTTACATTCCCAATCTAGGTTGCAGGACCTTTTTGTAAAAAAAAAAAAGTTCAAGAACCTAGGATCGGGAACTGAGTTCTTCTTGTTCTTCTTCTTCTTCTTCTTCTTTTTCTTTTTCTTTTTCTTCTTGTTCTTCTTGTTCTTCTTGTTCTTCTTGTTCTTCTTCTTCTTCTTCTTCTTCTTCTTCTTCTTTTTCTTGTTCTTCTTGTTCTTCTTGTTCTTCTTGTTCTTCTTGTTCTTCTTCTTCTTCTTCTTCTTCTTCTTCTTCTTCTTCTTCTTCTTCTTCTTCTTCTTCTTCTTCTTCTTCTTCTTCTTCTTCTTCTTCTTCTTCTTCTTTTTCTTTTTCTTCTTGTTCTTCTTGTTCTTCTTGTTCTTCTTCTTCTTCTTCTTCTTCTTCTTCTTCTTCTTCTTCTTCTTCTTCTTCTTCTTCTTCTTCCTTCTTTTTCTTCTTCTTCTTCCTTCTTCTTCTTCTTCTTCTTCTCTTCTTCTTTTTCTTTTTCTTTTTCTTCTTCTTCTTCTTCTTCTTCTTCTTCTTCTTCTTCTTCTTCTTCTTCTTCTTCTTCTTCCTCTTCTTCTTCTTCTTCTTCTTCTTCTTCTTCTTCTTCTTCTTCTTCTTCTTCTTCTTCTTCTTCTTCTTCTTCTTCTTCTTCCTCTTCTTCTTCTTCTTCCTCTTTTTCTTCTTCTTCTTCTTCTTCTTCTTCTTCTTCTTCTTCTTCTTCTTCTTCTTCTTCTTCTTCTTCTTCTTCTTCTTCTTTTCCACCACCACAACCGTCATAACCATCATCATCATCATCATCATCATCATCATCATCATCATCATCATCATCATCATCATCATCATCATTACCATCATCATCATCATCACTACCACCACCGCCTCTGTCATCGTAGCTGCCGTTATTGTAAAAATGGTTTTGTGAAGTTCCGTTGTAGTCGCTTGAACATAGGAACAATGTGACCTATTGCTACAGGCGATGCAAAACATGCTCCTATCGACCCTTCAACATTTCTCATTTTCATTTGTTACTTTTTATACAGTGTGCGTGTTTGTCTGTGTGTGTATGTACGTTTGCAGTATTCTAAGCGTGTGTATCCGTTTGTTGTTTCCATTGTAAACACAAATTTGTTCACGCAATCCCCCCCCCCCCTTTTTTTTCCAGAAAGAGCGTTTTAGTCAAAATGGCGTGCACTTTCCAATAAAAATGCCAACACATGTAAATGAGAATCTAGAGCTCAACGTATTGGTGTCAGTAAAGTTGACATACTATTGTCAGTACAAAGGGCACTGTTTAGAGTTTTATTAAAAGGTTAAGCAGAGAGAAGCACCGCCTTGATAAAGCTGGCCCAGATTAAAAGGAGATCATTAGCGCCTCATTACCATGCGACCATAAGTTTACGTAACACCTTTAGCATGTTTTTTTCTTCGAGCCAGGTTACAAAAGCAGTTTTGATTTTTGTATGATTATGTGATTTAAGTTTTATTCTCTTTCAACTTCTGTTTGCAATATGTACATTAGGTTGGTTATTTTCGGCATGGGCGATCTTAAGATAGTTACTATATAGTTACTATATAGTTACTGCATAGTTACTTTGTAGAAGCAATTCAGTTTTGAAGGTGCGTTCTTTTTTTTTTCTTTAAAAAAATTGAGATCAAACCATGCTAGGTCACTGCTAACCAAACAGCGTGAAAACCTAACAGGATATGATAGTAATCGCTGCTGCTATATAATAATAATAATAATAAAATATAGTGAGCGCCTTGGATGGCTTGAGTTAGATCCTGCGTCGGACAGTGCCTTGAGCATTTCTTGAGCAAGAAAAGCGCTATATTTAAGAATGATTAAATATTGAGTGCATATTGTTAATATTACTGAAGATGATGAACCTCTAACTCATATAATTATTTGATTGTATTCAGATTCATCCTCTTTTGCCCCTTGAAGTAAATACTATAACATCAGTTAAAAAAACATTAGTAATGAATTAAGTGTGGGATTGGCAAAAGCTTTAATCCATTCTCCAGTCGCTCGTTTCATTTAACTGAAATTGTTATTGTTCTGTTAGATCGATATTAATAGTCCCTGTGTGTATGTATGTGTTTATATGTGTCTGTTTAAATGCGTGAATCTGTATGTATGGTCTTTATCATCTTGATGAAAAAAGACGTTAATAAAACAGCCAACCTTACTGAAGATGACCTGTTAATAGCAAAGATTCGTTTAAAGGGATTTTATATTCTCTCTCTCTCTCTCTCTCTCTCTCTCTCTCCATCCCTCCCTCCTCCCTCCATCTCTCTCTACCTTTACTGCTGTGATTGACCAAAGCAGCGTGGTGGTTTACCTCTGTTTAAGGCTGTGACCTTTGTGCTGCAGCTGCTGCTTAAAAGCGAGCCTTAACGCTGATCAATACCCCGCCTTACACTGGTGCCCGCACATGTGCGACACCCTAGACTTCATAGAAGAAACCGATATGACGACAAAATAAAGGAGTATCTTCAACTTTACACTACAGTTGCTGTGCCCTCTTTCGGGTGACATTTCGGCACGTTGCTCTCCTTTGACAATTTTATTCATATGTAAAGAATATTGGTTTCCTCTGAATTATAACATTTCGTGTGTCTGTTGTTTTGCTTTTTTTTAATGTTGTTGTATCAAGTTTATTGATCAGATTAACGTACGTTGCACTGATACAATAATTACATGACCACAGTTTGGACAGGTTATAAGGAGTTGTTCTTTTTTTTTTTTAATCAGTCCGGTTACAGTCAAGTCAGTCCGACTTAGATATTTTCGGGAGCAAAGGTTGTATTTTGTCCAAAATGCTAAGCTTTTTGGTCAGCTGAAATTGTGAACAGCTGAGAAAATGTAGATCTACGTTAGATGTTTTGAGTATTTTTATAGGTTAAAAAAAAAGAAGAGAAAAAGCACTGAAAGACCTGGACTACGAATGAAGCGACAGGCGTCCATTTCATGGCAGCGTGCATTTGTTATGTATTCCATATGTTATGTGTGGTTACTTTATCATTTGCCCTTCTTCCCTCCTACATTTCCCCCCCACCCCCCACCCCCGGTCCCTCCTGCCTCCCCTTTGGTCCTGGAATTAAACGCTCGTCTTGCCTTGTAGCTGGTGTCGATGTGCAAAGGAAGTTATCGTATCAGAAATACACGTGACCGGGCTCAGCCAATTAGGACTTAAACACAAAGTGATGTTGACATAATAATAATAACAATAACGGATTTTTATATAGCGGGTACTCCAGCCTATGACCAGACTCACCACGCTTTACATAGTCATTACATATAAATACATGCACATGATAAAACATCGCTTTTGCTCCAATACACCAAAAGACGGAACAGTAAAGGTACAAACTATTTACAACTACGTACACAAATTACAAAAAAGACAGAAATAGACTATTTACAACTATGTACACAAATGACAAAAAAGACACAAATAGAATAGCAAAAACCTATTCACAGCTATTTAGAAACATCCTATTTGTTTGAATGCATAGTTGTTATTTTGATTGCAGTGTTGATAGTGTGGTGGCTGTTGATTGTATTCACTGAGACTGGTGTGTGATTATTCCACATGCTTGCCGATCAACTTTGTTGGAAAGGAACTGTTGTGTTGTGCATTTTGTGTTGTATGTTCTGTTGTGTATTTTAGGGTGTATGTTGTGTTATATATTTTACGGTGTACTTTGTGTTTATTATTTTTATGATATACGTTGTGTTGTGTATTTTATGTTGTATATGTTGTGCTGTGCATTATGTGTTGTACGTTGTGTTGTGTTTTTTGAGTTGTGTTGTGGTTTGTGGTGCGAATTCAAGAGTAGAAGTGATCGTTTCACAATATTCAGTGCTGATTGGGGTATTCTGGCATCAGTGAGACTGGTCAGCTTATTACTGCAGTGCATTGACTGAGATTGTGACAGCGAACCACGCTCTGTACAGCCACGCTCGGTAGCTCCATCGACTAAATAAACGGCGCACTGGTTGTCCCAAATAGTCCGTAATAATAATGTTAATTTGCCTTGTAACATCGAAGTAGAACGATAGTCTGAAATGCCGAAGTTTCTCAGGCCGAACCAAGGGTCTTGGGTTCAATTCCCGCCGGGGACAAACGATGTATACGACCTATATCAGGTCACCGAGGGTTCCCCTGGTACTCCGGTTTCCACAGCCCTTAGTTATGATGTTGCAAAGTAAATTTCTCTTCTTGTCGAGAATACCCAGTAACTGGTGAGTTGGAATAATTGCCAGCGCTTGGAATAACTGCCAGAGTTTGGAATAAGTGAGTCTTACAACCGATCGACCCCCAACACGGCGCAGTCACTGATTGCATCACTGATGCTACAGCTCGGAGGGAAAAGAGTTTTGCACGGCCGCTGGGAACACACAATCAGAAATGATGGTTTTTAAAATGTGACGCTGACAATAATTTGAAAATGGTGGGAGTAGTCTTGAAATTGACGTTGAAAAAGATGTCTAGACATTCAAACTTTATTACTGCCAACAATGCTATCAAAACTGAAGTTATGCTCACAGTTACCAAACACAACTTGTCTCCTTCCCCTGTAGACTCTGTCACTCTCGGCCAAACCATTATTCCTGTTTCATATTCTGTCAAAAACCTTAGCGTCATTTTTGATAACACCCTCTCCATGTCAGAATTCATCCGGAAAACCTGTCAAACGTGCAACTTTCAGCTCCTTAGAATAGGCCTTGCCCGCAAGCATCGCACCACTGACGCTAGAGCCAAACTAATTTCCTCTCTTGTCCTGTCACGCTTAGACTACTGTAACTCTCCTCTGGCATGACTTCTTTCCTCTTCTACTCATCTGCTCCAACATGTTCAGGACTCAGCTGCTCGCTGGTTTTCAAAATGAAAGAATCTGATCATATCACACCCCTCCTACATTCTCTCCATTGGCTTCCTGTATCTCAGAGGATTACCTACAAAATCTGTACTTTATGTTACCAGTGCGTCCATGGATTAGTCCCTTCCTACCTCACCCAGAACAAGCCATCTAGAAATCTTTGTTCTTCCTCTGGCACCCTCATGCTACAAATAACCCGCTACAAATTCTCCTCTGCAGGCTATCGATCCTTCTCAGTGCTTGGTCCTTCAATTTGGAACTCTCTTCCTCTCTCTCTTCGCAGCTTTCCGAACATAGCCACTTTCAAGTCCAAATTGAAAATTCATCTCTTCCTTAAAAATGTGTTATCAACATCATTCTTCTTTTCTAATTCAGACTACCGCCGTCACAACTCACGCCCCAGCCCTTTCTCCTTCTCCCCCTCCCTCCCTCCCTCCCTCGTCTTTGAAAGTTTACTTGTAAATATTCTTTTTTCATGTTTGTATTATGTCTTTGCATAATTATTATTAATAATTTATTAGTGACTCTTTTTTGTTTCACTTCTTTTTGTATGTGTTTTCATGTTAACTTTAAGTATAAATGCGTGAGAACTGTGCTTTGTACTGATGTCATTAGAAAAAAGCGCTATATAAATGCATTATTATTATTATTATTATTATTATTATTATTATTATTATTATTATTATTATTATTATTATTATTATCATCATCATCATCATCATCATCATCATCATCATCATCATCGTCATCGTCATCGTCGTCATTATTATTATTATTATTATTATTATTATTATTATTATTATTATTATTATTATTATTATTATTATTATTATCATTATTACTAGACATATAATCAAACGTCAGTTTTCTGCCTCGTTGTTGTTTTTCCTACAGAAGCAAATATGAAACGTGGATCGACTAAACCACTCCTTCAACCATTTTTAAGCTAAAATCGGTCAAGACAATTTTGAGATTCAGAGAGAGAAAGAAATAAAGAGAGAGAGAGAGAGAGAGAGAGAGAGAGAGAGAGAGAGAGAGAGAGAGAGAGAGAGAGAGAGAGAGAGAGAGAGAGAGAGACGGGAAGTATACAGAATTTTAAAAATGAAAAGCGAACGAAGGCACTAATGAAACATTTCCTTGGCACTTTTCGGCATTTTTAATGTACTTTTTTTTCACTACTGCTCTTCATTCACTTCTCATCGCTTTTAAATGCAGCAAGCGGCATGGGGACGCTATGGAGACGCACATGTATGCGTAAATGCAAACGCACGTACTTGTTCACGTGCACATTTATGAAATATGTGTTAGTCATTTTGCGATGTGTTTTGTGACTTCATTCATTCATTCGTTCACTTATCAACACATTCATCTTCATCGTCTTTTGGCTGCTGGTTGCTTTGCTTACTGTCTTCCTCCCCTTCTTCTTCTTCTTCTTCTTCTTCTTCTTCTTCTTCTTCTTCTTCTTCTTCTCCTCCTCCTTCTTCTTCTTCTTCTTCTCCTCCTACTCCTTCTTCTTCTCCTCCTCCTCCTCCTCCTTCTTCTTCTTCTTCTTCTTCTTCTTCTTCTTGTAAACACTACACGTGGGTATATATTAATATTTTATTTGCTTCCTCTCGCACTTTGCCTCCTCTTCCCCCTTCTCTTTCTCCTCCTCTTCTTCTTCTTCATCATCATCATCGTGATGATACAGGGTGCTATCGTGCGCTCATTTTTAATGGAACTCAAAGCGCGGCGAACCTAGGCAACATTGTTGGAGCCCCGTGTATCTGCGTGAAGGCAGGGTGAGATACACTTGTCAGATGAGCGGTTTTAAATGCAAAGTTTACTTTGTCCCTCTGTGTGGGTGGGCCGTGGGTGGGCCGTGGGTGGGGGGTGGTGGCTTTGTGCGCACGTGAGCTGAATATCCAGTGAAATGGCCATTGACTGTTTGCCTGGCAGCCACAAACTCCAGGGTGGTAGGAGTTATGGCGATAAATTTCACGGCGTATGAGTGTCCGAGTGCATTCTCATCATCTTCCTGTCAAGCCGCGCGTGCTCACCTGGCGACCATTTTCCTGCCTGACTGATGCACCCTGGGAAGAAGTGCAACGTGACGTAAGCAGAACGATGAAAGGGACTGAGATACGCACGTTTTCAATGTGGATGTTCGCTACACAAACGGACCCTGATCGTCCCAAGGGGCCTCGCCTTCCTTGCCTAGGTTGACTTGTCTGTCTTGCCTTGTATCGTGAGGTCTTCATTGATCTTCATATGTCTTCAATTCTTTTGACTTGTATTGAATTGATTTTTTGTGTAAGATTTTACTGCTGTGACTTGCCTGCAGGCTTTCGTCTTCCTCTTATTTTGTCTCGACTTTGATGGATTTTTACACATCGTTTTGATTTTCGTACGCTCTTTTGTATGCTAGTTTTGGACCATACCTGTCATCGTGCAGTGAAATTGGAGTGGCAATCTCAGCGGAAAGAAGTCGGACGCAGCGTCGGAAGAGAAAACATCATTATGGACCCTCCAACCCCTCCTAAATTGTATCTACACCAACCCGTAGACTATACAGGCTGGTTGTAACTGCAGCAAGATCTCGGAAACAGTTTAATGGATTTTGTCATACGAGGAATAGATTTGAGACAGGACGTATGGAAATATAACCGTTTGTGGTATTTGTCTAGGACAACATGCATAAGACTTTTTCATTCATAATAGAATAGTGGGGCTGCGAGCAGTAGGATGTGTGTCCACAAAACAATAGTAGTAAACCATCCCACAGACCACAAAGACAATGAATCCGTTGTAATATCAGGATATGAAATGTATATTATCTGTAGATGTTGAGGTTTGTATTGTTGCATTAGTACTAGATTTAGATAGTGCTCTGGATAAGAAAAACGTCGTGGTTCTTGCTCACAATGGATGCCTTTCATGGCGAGCGAGGTCTGTTGGCCTGAGGGACGATGCATGATAGTTGTGATTCCTGCTCCTCTGGCTAAGAAAAAACATAACATGTTTTGGGCTAGCACTATATCACCAAAGTCGTAACAAGAGCAGTCATGGTCCTGATAATCTGGATAGGAAACAAAACAGAACTTCATAGTCGTTGTTCGAAGTTCTTGGTGCTAAGCTCTGTATGTTCTGTATTGGCGAGGGCTGTCGTATTGGCGTGATCATGTGAAGGTGATTCCGTATCAGGCTTCAGGGACCGTTACTCCATAGGTAATAGGGTGAAAATCACTTTGTTCTGCTTCGCCGCCACCCACAACCACATGTGTGGTTGCCTCCCTCTCTTTGTACAGTTCTCTGTTCTCTTGGTTTAACCTGCGCTCTCTCTCTCTCTCTCTCTCTCTCTCTCTCTCTCTCTCTCTCTCTCTCTCTCTCTCTCTCTCTCTCTTGCCGCTCGTTCGCCCTTCTCTCGACTTCCCATCCCTCTCAGTATTTTGGAACTAGAGGCAGCAGACAGAATCCATTAGAGCTTATGATTAGGACTTAAGCCCTGAACTGGCTGAAGCTTTGACCACTGAAACCCCACAAACGCGCACGCACGCATACACTCACTCACGAGAAAAGGTGAAACTGCTGCAGGATGCGTGATTATGATGAATGTTACATTTTGAAGAAGAACAAAAGGCAGGCGTAGTATGAGTGAGGGAAGAAATTCACTGAAAATGAAGTAAGGAAAAGAGAAGAAGAAAAGGAAGGCAACACAAAACCCACGAAGACAAAAGCCACAAAAAAAGGGCGGTACCGCCTGGTACACAATAACAAACGCGCCTCCGGTATAAAAGTGCGGGGTGAAGAGTTGCCGCTCTTCGACAAATCATGGCAAAAAACAATGGCGTCTCGACCTTTCGGTAAGAGGGCATTTTCCTCTGACATCTCGTGAGGAATATTTCTGGAACTTTCTTATTTGTTCACGTGTGTAGCTGATGCCTTAGGTACTTGCAACGTAATGAGAGGACTGGGGTGGATAGATGAGAAAGGTGAAAAAGGGTTATAGCTATAGTGAGTAAGGGGGCGTGGGCCAAATGATTGATGGAGTGTAAGTAGCGACAACAAGGGTATGAGACAGATTTTAAATTTAAAAAAACACCATTAGGAAACTAGCCTTTAAAATCGTGTTGAAGATAACTAAAACATCATCCTGGCGGAATCTTCCTCTTCCCTCCCCCCCCCTTCCCTCACACGTTCCCCTCTCTCCATCACTTGCCTTCTCTCTCTCTCTCTCTCTCTCTCTCTCTCTCTCTCTCTCTCTCTCTGTTTTCTTGATTTAACCTGCTCTGTTTCTCTCTCTCTCGCTCTTTCTCTCTCGCTCTTTCTTTCTCTCTCCCTCCCCACCTCCTCCCCCCTCCCCGCTTGTTCGCCCCTTCTATAAATCCTATGCCCTTCTCCCGCCTTCCCCTCCCTTTCAGTATTTTGTTTTACTAATTATTTTAATTAATGAATGTTAATTAATTATTTTGTTTGTTCTGGTCTGTTTATTAAGGACTATGTGTAAGACAGGTCCAAAGGTCTAAAGCTATTATCCTATTAAAGGTTTCGACGTCGACTTCTCTCTTTCTCTCTCTCTCTCTCTCTCTCTCTCTCTCTCTCTCTCTCTCTCTCTCTCTCTCTCTCTCTCTCTAATAGCTATCATCTCTCTTTCTTTCTCTCTCTAATAGTAGTAGAAATACAAGGAACTCAGAATACTACCACTTCAAAAACAATTTATATTTAAAACAGCTATCCTTATGTTCAAAATCACACGCGGAGAAACACCTGCATATCTTGATATATTTTTACTAAGCAAGTTGCTGGGCATAGACTTTATAATTAGAAACTACCCCTCCCTCGCATTGATTTATACACAAATAGCCTATCATTTAATAAAGCTGCTATATAGAACTCTCTACCTCTGGAGTGTAAACATTGCGACACAATATTTTTTTTTAAATACCCTGTGTAAGCATTTGCACAATTAATTATAAAAGTGATATATTTTAATATAACACAGTTTTTCATGTAAGTATTTTTTTAAAATTAATTATTACATAATTATTTATTTATTTATTTATTATTGTTGTTGGTCTTATTATTATTATTATTATTATTATTATTATTATTATTATTATTATTATTATTATTATTATTATTATTATTATTATTATGATATTTTTGTTATAATAATAATAGTGATGATAAGGGTGGTGATGGTGGTGTTAGTAGTAATAATACTAATACTAATTATTATTGTAATTATTATTATTGTTATTATTATTATTATTCTCATGATTATTATTATTTTCATTATTATTATAAGGGTAGGGGATAGGTTGCCTACAATTGTTTAAAGATAATGATGAGGATGTTGGTGTGATTATGTGTGCATGTGTGTGTGTGTGATTTATATGATTTCCAAGTTAATGTTCTTTATTATGTTAATTTGTTAAGGGACAGATTGGAAGATTAGACTTATTAATTAGTCTAAAATCTTTATCCCTAATTAAAAGTTTCAAAGTTGCTCTCTCTCTCTCTCTCTCTCTCTCTCTCTCTCTCTCTCTCTCTCTCTCTCTCTCTCTCTCTCTCTCCCAACCAACCTACCATCTCTTCTCCCTCCCCCACAATGTTTCTCTCTTCCTCTCGCTACCTCCATCCTCATCTCCCCCACCCCCTGTTCATCCCTCATTCTCTTTGCTCACTGTGCTGTACCCGATATGCAGTTTGATCACTTACCAGAGCGGTGAGCAGAAGCGCTAAAGTGTATATCCATCCTACATTGTCAAAGTGAAGTTTTATCTCTCTGACCCCCCCATCAAAGAGTTTTCTATTTGCCCCCATGTAAAAGCGATCGCAGTAGCTGTAACACATTTCCATCCCGGCGTGTCTTTCTCCCTAAAATCTGCTTTACCCTTTCACCCTGCTACGCTTCCACAGCCATTGACATTAGTTCAGACGCGCCTTGGGCGTGTAGGTATGGAGAAGTGCGCTGTAAAAAAAATGGTCAACGTGGTCTCCGTCGTCGTCCTTCTTCTTCTTCTTCTTCTTACTTTTGGTCGTCGTCAGCAGAATGAACGTGGAAGGTTTAACGTCTACACCCAGCATGGCGATATGGCAGATGGGGATCACCAGCCTAGGGAAGAGGGGATAGGAAACCTAGATCAACACTAAACCACCAGAGCAATCGTACTACTAAAATAGACAGTTAAAGCAATATCCACTTTTTCTGTTGCCCACCACGGGATTGAACCTGGGTCATCTTTGTGCCAGGTCGAACGTTCTACCACTGGGCTACCATATTGATATTTGTTCTTCTAACAATAGTCGATTTCCTAGCGCTGTTTCATAATGAAAGCGAAAGTGGCGGATCGGTTGCGGCCCTTGGGTTCGGCTAGTTCCGGTTGAAGTAAGAAAGATGGAGGGTTATATAAATTATATTTCTCTTGTACAATCGTTCAAATTTTACTCAGGATGGCTGCTTGCCTAAACATTGATTGCTGATTTGTTTGTTCAGTAGGCCTAATTCGTTTGTCAGTGACCTACATTCACGAGAAATTCGAAGTCTCTTTCTTTTTCTTTGCTTTAATTTTTTAATTGAGAAATTTTAATTTTGCAGTTTATCTAGAAGATAACATTATTATACAGTAGAATATTTTTTGTTTTTAATTCAGTGAAGCAACTGCAATTATGTCTTATTATTTTCAGTCTTTCAGTTGTTATTGTTATTAGTTGTAGTAGTATTGTTATTATTATTATCATTATTACCATATATTAATTATTAGTTGTCTGTTGGTGCTGCTGTTGTATTATTATTATTAGTTGTAGTTGCATTGTTATTATTATTATTTTTATAATTATTAATTACTCTAATGATTACGATTATTATTAATATTATGATGATTATTTTGTATTATTACTCTTATTATTATAATTATTATTATTATTATTATTATTATTACTATTATTATTATTATTATTATTATTATTATGATCTAGGATGGATCTAAGGCATGGAAGAATGGGTGAGTGTTGTAGTTGTGTATACATATACTGTGGAATAATTATCTGTGTGTTAAATGTGTACGCATGGGTATGTGGCTGGTTATCTGTTTATGCATGTGTGTTAGTGTTTATAGATTTGTATTTTGGTATGGAAGTTGTTTTTGATAGTATATCAAATGTATCAATATTGTATGTCCATGTTTGTAATAATTTTGATGTTGTTATCTCCTTCCTTATTGCACTGCTAAACAAATATCCATGCCTTGTGTTTGGACAATAAAGAATCTTGAATCTTGAATCTTATTTTACATTGTTGTAATCTTTCCGAATCAGTCGCAAACGTTGTTCCCACAGTCGTTTCAGTGTTTTGTTAGCTGGTAATGTGTGTAACTTGACAATGCGCCCTTCAATTACTTTTCCTGCGAAATTAGGGCAGCAAACGCAATACTGTTTTTCTCCGCCACAAGTCTTCCGTCTACGTGCGGCCATGCTTAATACTCAACCGGAACTAGCCGGTGTCCTTGGCATAGGTGATGGCAGGGC
>CM072525.1:51016798-51134298 GCA_036898135.1 Oncomelania hupensis | reverse complement strand
CATTTTTCTATTTTCATGAGTTCACTGCAGTCAAATTGCGCTTTTTCCGTGATTTCGCAGGTAGCCTCGTCCGCTCATAGCGGACTCAAGTTATTATCTTGAGGATGTTAGGATACTATCCTGAAGCGCTACTCAGCGGTACTTTCAACTGTATCTTGAAGGCGCTGGTAGCCATGCGCGTTACCTCATCTCGTTGACCACGCTGATGATGATGAGGAGGAGGAGGAGGAGAAGGAAATGCCGCAAGTGGCTGGACATTTGTTGTCACAGGGCAATCCTCTGTAATGCCTATGTCGATGGTGCTTCTCTCTACCCAACTGTTTGCCACAGCAGTACTTTGAAGATCCTTTTTTTCTGTCCTGCTTCAGGACACACGCTAAGGATATACACCCTTAACTTTCGGGGTAGTGAAGTGTATCTAGCGTCAGACAGCGCAGGCTTGTATCACGCTAGCACCTTGCCCTGAGTTAGTTCCATCCAGACCTGGCGAGCACTTTGTGAGCTGTGTAACAATGATCACATCAGTTTTTCTGTCTTCATAATGAACAGAGAAATTGGTTGTGCCAGTAAGAGATAGAGAGAGAATGAGTGTTTGTTGTGTGTGATTGTGTGTGTATGAGAGCGAGAGAGAGAGAGTGACAATGAGAGAGGAAGAGAGAGAGAGTGAGAGAAAGAGTGGGAGAGAATGAATGAATGAATTGAATGTAAAAAAAATGCATTAAGCACATAAACATTTCTACATAGTAGGCATTATCAAAGCGCTGAAAGACAAGAGAGAGAGAGGGAGAGAGTATGTGTGTGTGCGCGCGCGTGTGTGCCTATTGTTCTGGTCGCGCGTGTGTTTATTATTTGGGAGAGGGAGGTGTAGGTGGAGTAAGAGTAAGAGTAAAAGGTATTTTTGTGCTAAATGGAAGAAAAATGACTGCTTTCACTTTAGTCAACGTGTGTGCTCTTTACAGGAGTTAGGGACGTGGTTTATGAGAGTCTTTCCATCGCAGGGTGCCAAGCAATTTAGCTTGTTTTTTTCTTCTAACGACTGTACCCTCATACACCTCTCCTTCCCCCTTCCTCCCCCCCCCTTTTCCACATTTTTCTTTGTTTTATTACACAAGACCTAGCTGCAATCACCTCTATTCCCCCCCCCCCCTTTCTCTCTCTCCTTCTCTCTCGCTCACTCACTCATACTCTCTCTCTTTCTCTCTCTCTCCCTTCTCCCTCAGTCCTAATCACAACCATGCCTTGTTAGCATCGGTTATGGCGCCAATGATGGAAAACAAAGACTTGAGGAACGCTACACATTAAGACTATCGTATCAACGCAACCTGCGGGTAGCAGCAACATCAGAACAATAGCAACGACAACTACCGGCTGGCCTTTGTGTTGCGTGAGCGGCGGCGATTAACAAAGGTCATTATTAATTAAAACGCGGACTGATAATGAGCACCCGCTCAGACTAAACGGCGATTGGCTAGCCGGGAGATGAGCGGCACGAATGGAATGGTGCGTTTGCATTGATTTCACTTGGATTTCCTTAGGGTAAACCACGTTGGTTTGATTCCATGAAAGAATTTCGACCGCTAAATTCACGACGTTTGAGCACATTATATCATGTTTGTAGAATTATGTTAGTCGGTCTGTCTGCAGCTGTCTACACAGTATTTATTGATGCATGTTGTATTGTCCGTAGTAGATTTCCATTTTTCTTTCATGCTTGTCCATATTGGTTTTTACTCATTTCTACTGTCAGTGGAAAGACTAAAGTTCCAGTTTGTAAAACAATTGTTGTTCAGCGTACAGTTCACATCAAAGAGCTGCTCAGCGCCATTGACCCTCAAAATCGCTTCAATAGAACAATCGCAGCCAGGTTGAGGTCAGTGCCATGCATGAGTCGACCTTCAGACGAAAAGTCTAGTCTGTGTCTGCGGGCGTTTCATCGAACGGACTTCAAAGATCCGGATAGGTCCTTTTCCCTCTCGGTCATCCAGGGTTACGTGTAGATAATGGAGGTATGCATGGCATTCAAATACTGACAAATTTTATTGACGTATTTTTATTGTTGTTTGCGGATGTGTTACGTTGAAACGTGAACGAAAGTATGTCGGAAGCGCGCACGATAGATCTAATCGTTTCGTTTTGCAAAGTATTCAATAATGGAGTTTATTTACCTTTGATTTGAGTTTGCATTGTTGTTAGGAGAGGCTTTGTATAACGTTGATAATTTGCGTTAGTCGATATTATTTGAGAATCTTCTGGATATGCGTTTTTACTCTTGATAGAAATTTCCCGATACATGTCGAAGCAAGAGGTCGTTCTGGAAGATATAAAAATATGTATTGACGTAAGTCAGTGATGACGATCTTTTATTCGATTGGTGGCAGTGCGTCATTTCTACAGTATTCGAAATCCTTCCGGAAGAGAGAGAGAGGTTATTTAATCGTGTGCCGAGTTGTTGTTGAGACAGTAAAGTTGTTGATAGTGATTTGGAAAGTTGCTGTGAAAGTTGTTGAGTTGAATTGAGAATTGTATGCAGTTGTTGATGTGTGCTGAATAAAAGTGGAAAACTTCATACGTCGACTTTGTGACTTGTATGCTGTTTGGACGGGCTGTGTGAATAAACGAATCTGAGTTACACCCTATCAGGAATTCAAGCATCGGGGCTGAATCAGATACTGATAGAAAACACCAACATCGAATTGAGTGTAACATTTTGGGGGCCAAGCCGGGATTCACGCCATAGCCAAGGGTTCAACTGCTACAACAAGCGAGTCAACGTTACGAGAGGCAGTCATCGAGGGTAGCCGCCAACGAGTTGCGTCGAGAGGGGCCAACATACTGGGACTACATCACCGATAGGTTCGGGTTGACTGCAAGGGCGTGTAGTCGCCGAAGAGTTGCTTCGTGAGCGAACAACAGAGCGGGACTACGTAGCTGCCGCAGGACTACGTCGAGGGACAGTCTCGGAGCTACATCGCCAGTGTTACAGCGAGCGTCGAGCGGACGCCGCGTCTACTTCAGCACAGGAGCGTATACATCAACACCAGCGTGGTGCAGCGTCGCATACGACGAGGACAGCGGTGCCTGCGTCAGCGAAAGCGACCAGTGACAAGCATCAGCGCTACTGCAGAAAGCGTGCTGTTCTAGAACAGTCTAGAAAGGTACAGCACAGTCAAGAACTTTCCAGAAAAAAGAACTCTACAGTCAAGAACTTTCTAGAAAAAGAACTTTCCAGAAGCATCAAGATGGCTGACTTCTGGCAGAAAGGGGTTGAACTGAATCTAAAAGGCAAGCAGCTGACGGAGTACGTCAAGTCTCAGGAGAGAATACGAGAAAGAGAATTGGAAGAGAAGCGTCTAGAAAAAGAAATAGAACTAGAACAGAAGCGTCTAGAAGTTGAAGAGCAGCGTCGCCGTGAAGAACGAGAAGTAGAAGAGCAGCGTCGCCGTGAAGAACGAGAATTAGAAGAGCAGCGTCGCCGTGAAGAAAGAGAATTTGAACTGAAGCGTCTGGAAATTGAACAGCAGCGGCAAGAAAGAGAAGATGAGCGCAGGCGTGAGGAAAGAGAAGCTGATCGTCAGTTCCAACTAGAGTTGGCGCGCATCCAGCAACAACAGCATGCGCCACAAGTTATCAGTGACAACACGGCTCCAAAATTGCCAGCTTTCGTCGACGGGAAGGACCAGATTGACAGTTATCTGGCGAGATTCGAAAGGTTCGCTGAAAGCTCTAACTGGCAACCTCAAGACTGGGCAATTCGACTGAGTGCACTTCTGACGGGGCAAGCTCTCGAAGTTTACACCAGACTGTCGAACGATGACGCCAAAAACTACGACGTCTTGAAAGAGGCCCTGTTGCAGTGCTACAACTTTACAGAGAAGGGCTACCGTAAACGCTTCCGTGAATGCCGGCCTAAGTCAGACGAGACGCCAAAGCAGTTTGTGGAGCGCCTGTCGTCATATCTACACAAGTGGGTGGAGTTATCAGGCGAAATGAAGTCTTACGACAGTCTCCATGACCTGATTGTGAAAGAACAATTTCTCAATGCCTGTCACAAGGACCTAGCGACCCACTTAGAAGAACAAAAGCTGCAGACGCTTAAAGATGTGACTGAGGCTGCTGAAAGATATCTCATCGCTCATGGGAAAACCCTGGGGCCACCCAGCGCGACGAAACATTTTCAGAAGACTGGAAACCATGTGAACCAGATCCAGGGAAGCCAGACGAGCCAGAGACAGACAGACTCCACGCCTCCTCCCAGGGAAGGGCATTCAAGGGGCTGTTTCACCTGCAACGCTACAGACCACAGAGCGGCTAACTGTCCTCAAAACAAAAGTAGCGGACAGCGGAGCAGTACGGACAATTCAGCGGCGGGCAACCGACAGAGACGTTTCTCCAATCAACGGCAAAACAGTAGATCTGACCATCAAGTGTGCGGCGGGAGCGTCATTCTTCCGAGTGAGACCAAGCGCACAGCTACTCCTGCGGACGTGCAAGAGTGCATGACTGATGGCCAACTCCTCCTTGCCAACGGGAAATCCATCCCCGTCGTCGCCAGCGCAGCTGTGACCGTCCAGAACATGCCTGTTTCAAAGGGACGCGTCGGAAATCATGAAGTGACTGTTCTAAGAGACTCTGGCTGTAGTGGGGTCATCGTCAGAGAAGACCTAATCGCTAAAGAACAGTTCACTGGCGATTCAAAATGGACACTCATGGCCGACAGCAAATGTGTGAGAGCGCCAGTTGCGAAGATTCATGTCAACACCCCTTTCTACATAGGCGAAGTCGAAGCGGTTTGCCTGAAGAAGCCGCTGTATGATTTGATGATCGGGAATATCGACGGCGCGAGACGACCCGACAACCCCGATCCAGAGTGGAGTCCTGCCTCAACCCAACGCGTCGAAGTTGTGGAGGAGGATCCATTGCCATTTCCCGATGGAGACCTTACAGAGCTGCTACGGGACAATGTGGTTACTCCGGCTCAGCCCTGCCGACCAGAGATCGTCGGTGCTGTTACTACCAGGGCCCAGGCCAAGAGAGACAAGACGTCTACGCCACTGAAGGTCGCCGACAACTCTAAAGCTGCCATCGTGGACAGAGATAAGCTGATCCAGCTCCAGGAAGATGATAGTACTTTAAACAAGTACAGGAACCGCCAAGACCACGTGACCAAAGGCAGTGGTACGGTCTATTTTGAGGTGAAGGCCAAGATCCTGTATCGAATCTTCCAGCACCCGAGGGTCAACGGAGGGAAACCACTACGTCAAGTCTTGGTACCGTTACCCCTAAGGCGCCAGGTGATGGAAGTAGCGCATGACTCAATCATGGGAGGTCACCTAGGCATCAAGAAGACGTCAGACAGAATCCAGGCGGTGTTCTACTGGCCAGGACTTCATGCGGACGTCAGCCGTTTCTGTCGATCATGTGACATTTGCCAGAAGACCATACCTCGAGGAAGGGTCCCTAAAGTGCCAATGCAGAGAATGCCTTTGATCGACCGACCTTTCAAGAGGGTGGCCTTAGACTTAATCGGCGAAATAAGACCTCCGAGTGAAGAAGGTCATCGGTGGGTACTGACTTTAGTGGACTATGCGACTCGGTACCCAGAAGCAGTGCCACTGAAGAAGATTGACACTGAAACTGTAGCAGAGGCACTGGTGGACATGTTCAGTAGACTTGGAGTGCCTGAAGAAATTCTGACAGACCTCGGGACGCAGTTCGTCTCTGACTGTATGAAGGAGGTCAACAGACTGCTGAGCATCCGGCATTTAACTACGACACTCTACCATCCAATGTGCAACGGGCTTGTCGAAAAGTTCAATGCTACGTTGAAGTCCACCTTGAAGAAACTGTGCAGCGAGCAGCCCAGACAATGGCATCGCTACATCAACGCCTTACTTTTCGCCTACAGAGAAGTACCGCAGGAGTCCACCGGCTTTTCTCCGTTCGAGCTGCTGTACGGAAGAACCATCCGAGGGCCGTTGCACATCCTAAAAGAACTGTGGACGAAAGAAGTAGACACCCCAGAGGTGAAGAACAGCTACCAGTACGTGTTTGAGCTACGGGAGAAGCTGGAGCAGACTCTCGAGATGGCCAGAAAAAACCTGAAGAAGTCCCAAGACTGTGGAAAGCACTACTATGACCGTAGGGCTGTGAACAGGAAGTTCAAACCTGGCAACAAAGTGCTGGTGCTGCTACCTACCGATCACAATAAGTTGCTGATGCAGTGGAAAGGCCCGTACGAAGTGGAGACCGTGGTGGGAATCAACGACTACAAGGTGAAGGTCGGCCAGCATTCCAAGATATACCACGCCAACCTCCTTAAGCTGTACGTGGAAAGGCCATCAGAGACTGTGCACGCAGCCACAGCAGCTGTGACCGACGACAGCTTTGACAGCGAAGAACTGTTGGAACTGGGAGACTTCCACAGCAGAGAAGGCATCGATGATGTTAAGCTAGGACTGAGCTTGACGGAAGGTCAAAAGTTGGAGCTCAAGGACTTTATGGGCGAGTTTCCACATAGCTTCAATGATGTCCCAGGCTCTACGACTTTGGTCGAACATGAAGTCCACACCCAGACCTGGAAGGAGCATCTGCAGACCATGAGGGAGCTGTTCCACCGTCCCGCAGAAGCCAACCTGACCGTGAGACCCAGCGAATGCATTCTGGGAGCTGACAACGTCGACTGCGTCGGACATCCGACGGAAGAAGAAGACAACGGAGGATTTACTGACTCCAGGAAAGCCCACGTGATCGTCGTCTTTGACCCTGGGCCGATGACAGCCGCAACTGACGAGGGCGTCGTTTCTTTGCTGATGGAAAAACATTGACTGTGTAGATGGAATGTGAACATTGACAATATCCAAAAGGACTTGCAGATAAGGAACATTGACTGTGTGGATGAACTGTGAACATTGACAATATCCAGATAGACTTGAAGATGAAAACCATTGACTCTGTGTAGATAAGCTGAGCGCAATTACAGTATTCAGAAAGTCTTAAATTAGTTTCAATTGAGGATTTTGTTTGTGCATTACGTTTCAACGTTGTTGAAAGAAATTGGGTAAATTTCTTCTTGAGTGGGGGGTTATGTTACGTTGAAACGTGAACGAAAGTATGTCGGAAGCGCGCACGATAGATCTAATCGTTTCGTTTTGCAAAGTATTCAATAATGGAGTTTATTTACCTTTGATTTGAGTTTGCATTGTTGTTAGGAGAGGCTTTGTATAACGTTGATAATTTGCGTTAGTCGATATTATTTGAGAATCTTCTGGATATGCGTGTTTACTCTTGATAGAAATTTCCCGATACATGTCGAAGCAAGAGGTCGTTCTGGAAGATATAAAAATATGTATTGACGTAAGTCAGTGATGACGATCTTTTATTCGATTGGTGGCAGTGCGTCATTTCTACAGTATTCGAAATCCTTCCGGAAGAGAGAGAGGTTATTTAATCGTGTGCCGAGTTGTTGTTGAGACAGTAAAGTTGTTGATAGTGATTTGGAAAGTTGCTGTGAAAGTTGTTGAGTTGAATTGAGAATTGTATGCAGTTGTTGATGTGTGCTGAATAAAAGTGGAAAACTTCATACGTCGACTTTGTGACTTGTATGCTGTTTGGACGGGCTGTGTGAATAAACGAATCTGAGTTACACCCTATCAGGAATTCAAGCATCGGGGCTGAATCAGATACTGATAGAAAACACCAACATCGAATTGAGTGTAACAGGATGACATTGTTCTTTTGTCCATTACCCCCAGAGGGTTGCAGAACCAAATGAAGCCCCCGTTGGGGTGCCGGGGGTTTCAGTATAAATAGTATCCCCACTTTCTGGAAATTTAGTGCTTTAAATTCCCACTGTCGCTGTCTTTCTCCTTTGTTCTTTCTCATTCCTACTCTGTTCTATCAATCTACTATCTTCTTCTTCGCTAGACCAGTCACCTACCTTTTTTCTTTAAAACTCTTCCGGGACAAAACTCTTCATTTGTGTGTGAGGTCTGTTGGATCAGCTTGGAAATATTGGACGCTTCCTGCCAGGTGATCACTGGGGCTTCCTATGATGTTATTATTTGGCAATATATGCATTTTATACGTATTTGTTTCGTTGGTATTTTATACTGATGTTTATATCCTGTTTTGTTTTTGTAAACGGGGGTTCGATGAATTAGAGTAAAGCCTCAGCGTCCCCTGCGTGGGATATCTTCATTGTAAAGTGACCGGCTGGTGGAGTGCCTTCAGTGTTACCACTAGGGTTGTTTCGGCAGATCTTTTATGCAGATCATGGGCGAGTCCTCTTTCAGCGAAGTTGTGGTCTTGATTTTGTGGTCCTGATTTGGCTATACTGGTTCTGATGTGGCTCGGAATAGTCCGCTGGACCTAAAGCAATAATCATGGAATGTAATGTAATGTAATGAACCAAATCAATATTCTGAACGATGCATGTATAAAAGATTGTTTTTGAGTATTAAAACTGATAAAACGAAGGTGATTGTTTTTCGTAAAGGGGGTTTCCTAGGAAAATATGAGAATTGGAATTTAGATGGGAACAAATTGGAAGTTGTCAATGAATACAATTACCTAGGCTTTATGTTCACGACAAAAATGAGCATCAGTAAAGGTGTACACGCACTAGCGTTAAAGGGAAGAAAAGCTTGTTTTGTATGCGTGAAAACGATCCCCAAAGTAAGAGATATCTCCAGAAACTGCTACTTTAACATTTTTCATACCCAAGTTCAGCCTGTATTGTTGTATGCCTGTGAGGTTTGGGGTCTCCACAGACTAGACAACATTGAAGAGGTCCATACTTTAGCTTGTAAACGTTTTTTGAATATTCCAGTTACAGGTGTGCCAAATAAATGTGTGTATGGAGAAACAGGGAGATATCCATTATTATAGAAACAATGCTGTGCGATGCATACGTTATTGGCTTGAACTTCTGAAGTTAGATTTATCTAGATTACCAAGGCAGGCCTATACTATGCCCTTCAACCTGCATGAGAAGGGAAAGAAATTTTGGGTGACGAGGTGGAAAATACTTTTGTTCACTTTGGGCTTTGGTTACGCATGGTTACAGCAGGGAGTGGGTCGTGAAAACACCTTTATTGCTGTGTTCAAACAAAGGATGAAAGATGTTTATATTCAGGAATGGGACAGTTCAGTTTGGATAAAAGGCACGTACCAACGATATCGAATGTTCAAGAATGTTTTTGAAACAGAAGCGTACTTTGAAAGCGTTCATGTAAAATGTTATAGAGACTGTCTGATTAAGTTACGGCTTGGTGTTTTGCCTGCGAGAGCTTCATTGTTTAGACTGGCTTTTGACCAAACAGGAGATATTATGTGTAAATGTTGCAAAGTACCAGAAGATGAAGATCATTTCCTAACTGATGTACATTATACAATGATTTAAGAGCTAAGTATATAACTTTCCATGTTCAATCATGTGTCCATCTACTAACTAATATACGGAACAACATTTCATCTATGGAGAATTTGTTTGTTTATGTTCCATGCCCTAAAATTACGAACAGAATTCTACGAGCATGTTACTTCCTCATAAATTTAAATGAAATTTTATTAAGTTTACAGAACTATGCAATGTTTATGAACCACATGACCCGCAACTCTACCATTCTATGGGCTGGTGGCCTGAAGATTGTGTGAACTGTATGTATGTCATAGTTTTGGGGGAAGTAAAAGGACGATGTCCAAATGTCAAATCTCTCTCTCTCTCTCTCTCTCTCTCTCTCTCTCTCTCTCTCTCTCTCTCTCTCTCTCTCTCTCTCTCTCTCTCTCTCTCTCTCTCTTACACGCACACACACACAAACATTACATTACATGGTTATTGCTTTAGGTCCAGCGGACTCTTCCGAGCCAAATCAGGACCATGACACACACAAACACAAACACACTAAGTAAATACAAAATTTAAAGCAATCCGTCCATTAATTTCAGAGAAAATGGCGCAAAATAACTAACTACGTGACAATAAAAATATTACGTCACTCGATATTCGTAAGCTTTGAATAAGGCTCAACGCCTCTGTATACTCTCATTACACACGAAGTTTAAAAGAAATTTAAAAAAAATGTGACGCCATCATTATTATGTCGCTCGATTTGCATAATTTTGGTTTTACGTTCGAGGCTTAGGTAAAGTGTAAGTATTATACCAAATCCCTCCAGTAGTTTGGGAGAAAATAGGATGAGGAAAACCAAACTATTTATGACGTCACCATGGTGGCATCACACGATGACGTCGCTCAATAAACCATAGTTTCCTTTTAGGCTCAAGGCATCTGAAAACTGTAAGCACATAGAAGTAAAAAAAGAAAAAAAACACCACATTTTCTATTAAACAATTTACGTCACGATAAAGTAAAATATGATTAAGAAAACACAACAAATTATGACATCACCATGATGACGTAACGCTAACATGCATAATTGTTTTTTTAATCTTCTGGTAGGATTTACTATTTCCTAACTAAATACGAAGTTTTAAAGAAATTCGTCCTTTATTTTTAGAGACAAGTACGCCAATGTCACCTCCGGACGCCGGACGGACGGACTTCTGAAACCAAAAACAGTATATAGCTCGGGAACTAATAATACTGTTAATAACGAGAGTATGTATGTATTGAGTGTAAGGAATGGTTGGTCGTGTTCTAAAGGAAACAGTGGGTATGAGACATGGTGTGAGTGAAAGGTGTGACGGTGGGGTCTATTGTTGCTGGGCTCTGCACAGTGGAATGCGATTACCCACTCGTCGTTCGTCGGCGGGAATCGGCTAGTTAGATCGCCCTATGACTAATCTTAAAACGTGTATATTTTTGGGCCGTTCTGGGTGAGGATGGGGTTACAGAAATAGGGAGAAAAGTGTAAAAGATTCACTTACACACTAGCTCTCGCACGGCTATGAAACATAGGTAGTCCAGCCACTTGTTAACAGTAAATATCACACATTTATTTCCTCTACTCTATACTCAACTATCTAAGCACTACATTAACTTAAATGTCTAAAACGTAATATAACTAGGAATGACTTAACAGTCCAAATTTCACTTCGAGTAGTTCGATCTTTGATGGATCTACTCTGCTACTGTTCGCAATACTTGCTACTGTGTCATCCCTGGGCTTTGTTCTTTTTGGCCTAATGTTCTTTTTTCCGGAAGAGTGGACTACCGCACAGTCCCTATAAATCAGTGTTCGTGCACTTGCTCTATGGCACTTAACTGAAGCGTTAAGGTGCGGTGCTGCTTTCTCCTCGTTTTGTTTGTTGACTACTGAGCTATCGAAGCTCAGTGCTCTCTGCTCAAGTGCAGGCCGCATGTCTGGGTTCACTCTCTGTGGGGTCTATCTCCTGCCTCGGACCAAGCCTGCTCATCTGCAAAACATAAGACGAGTTTCTGCAACGCCTTGCTTGCAAAGGGAGTGCAGAGCGTCTCACTGTTGGCAGAAACAGCCCTCAGCGAGATCGCCTCCACTTATACAGATAAGAGACGAACAATCTTCTAAGTCCGTGGTCCACTGGAATCTCCATCATAATTCCTATAATATATACATCATGGCTAAATTAAACACAGGGAGAAGTAATTAATAATATACACCTTCTCCGGTACAGCCACTGGTCTGCAATAATACCAATAGGAAAAACAACAGTTGGTCAGTAGGGGCTACCTCCTGGTCTCAAAAACAGGTCACGTGGGTCAGCCACGTGGTCAAGCAAAGTTTTACCAACATTCACAATTATAAAACATGGCAAGACTTCACAAGCATAATCCAATAATCATATCAATAAATCGCAGTGAAACAAAAGATCGATCATTTACCTTTTTGACAAGGTCAGGCTATGGCTAAACTGCGATGAATGGATTTCACCTGTCACCTGAGTAGTCTTCTGAGAGAGAACTTTCAGCGCTACAGTCCCTCTCGGTTGCGGTTTAGACAAAGACTGACGTACCTTAACGTAGTGGCAAGCTAAAGCCCGCGATATCCCATACGCCTTAGCGCCCTCGCGTGGGATGACGGATATAGGTCAGCTGGATTATGTCACGGCCTACCGAGGGAAAAATTTCCCAACACATACTTTGAACAAACCTAACTTTTGTCGTCTACTAGGCCTCGAATTTAATTTACAAAGGCCAAAGAAGGATGAACTTTTAGAGGCGTGAAGCCTTACTGCAGTGTCCAAACTAGCCTCTTGTGACAGAAGGAATGGTTGGTAGTGATCTAAAGGAGACAGTGGGTATGAGAGGTGGTGTGAGTGGAAGGTAAATAGTATTGCATAATAGAGAGCGCGGCTTGAGTCCACCGCCTTGAGCAGCCCCTGAGCGGAAACACTACTTCTGATGAAAAAAGTCCTACGACTCAGCACAAGACTCAAACCCGACTTGTCATTCCATGCACAGAACTTACCATGTGGCCAAGTCACCCCTCAGTCAGTCAGTCTACAGCAAAACCAACAATGTTAACGCACGCCGCCGGTGTCCTATCCTATTTTGTTTACCCCCTACACAAGCACGTGGACAATTGGTCCCAGATGGAGCAAATATGACACAGCATCGTGAACATTCAGTGCTACCAACAACTCGCTCACTCCATGTTTTAGGATTGCGTCGCCAATTTTCTGTGCGATTTCTTTTTTTGGTTTTGGCGGCCACGTAAAGTGCAGTGGGGATCGGAAACGGGTGGTGAAGATGGTGTACGTATGGTTTCCTTGGTGTGCGTGAGGGGTGGTTTACTTGTGCGTGTATGTGCGTGTGTGTTTGGGTGTGTGCGTGAAATGGTTGAATGGTATTGGTTTATGAGTGTGTGAGTGAGTGCGTGTGTTTGAAATGTATGTGTATTTTTATGCTAGGGAGGGATGTAGGAGGGGGTAGGTTTGTCTAGGGTACGTGGCTTTGAATGAGCCATAAACGTGCCTGTGTGTAGGCGCGCCTTTTGTGCATGCACGCGCATGCCCACTGCTGTGGACTGTAACAGTTTGGGAGGAGAATTGGAAGCTGTGTTGGGAGGGTGGACGTGGTGCTGACGATAACCATAACGCTAATTGCCTCTGGCTGACGGCGGAATTGTTTTCACCGAGTGGAACAAAAACATTGATGTAGGTAGATGAGAAAAACAATCTTACCGTGGCCAGTGGTGGGCGAAAGGGATGGAGAGATGCGGTTGGGTATGTGAGTTAAAGGGGGAGGGGGGAGGTACTATTTAACACCTGTCATTTTTCTTATCATTGGCGTCGTCGTCGTCATCATCATCATCATCATCATCATCATCATCATCATCATCATCATCATCATCATCATCATCATCATCTTCTTCTTCTTCTTCTTCTTCTTCTTCTTCTTCTTCTTCTTCTTCCTCTTCTTCTTCTTCTTCTTCTTCTTCTTCTTCTTCGTCTTCTTCTTCTTTTTCTTCTTCTTCTTCTTCTGCTCCTTGTGAATATTGTGATACAACTATTTACCTACAAGTACAAAGGGTTATTAGGATGTTGGGTCAGGTTGCGGTTAGATCGCTATCTGTGAAATGATGGGGCTATTATTATGTTCAATGGTGGGTAACATATAAAATAATCAACATGGTTAAGCGTTGTCCGTAGGACATGGGAAATAGGCACCGTTAGTCTCACCCCATTTAATACAATACAATACAATACAATACAACGTTATTCATCCCAAAGGGCAATTACATTATTAAGTTTATGAGGCAGCATAAAGATACTCAAAAAATGTATCATAAACCATTTTTTTTAAAAACAAAAAACAAAACAAAACAAAACAAAACAATAAATACATAAATTTAAAAAACATCACACAAGCACACACACGCGAATCAAGATCACAAGTGATATCACAGAAGTCAACAAAATTCAACAAGTTGATTTAAAAAGTGCAGCCAGTACACATAGACACTAAAGGGAGACTCTCACTATATAACAAATAAGACCCCCAAAGTGCCGAAAACTAAAAGCGGTTAGTACTATTAAGAAGTCGGATTGCACTGAGAATAAAAGATTTGGAATGTCGATTTCCCTTACAGATTTCCATTACAGATTTTGTAGCCTATTAAGGATTGTAACTGCGTGGAAAGCGCGAGTTTTAAATACATGTATTATTATTATTATTATTATTATTATTATTATTATTATTATTATTATTATTATTATTATTATTATTATTATTATTATTATCGTTGAGACTTGGGAGAGAAGTTGTCTTCCTTGAATTTCTTGGTTAGGCTAGCCTTGGGTGGCTCCTGCTGTGAAGAATCCTTTGGGGATGCCATTGGGTTATGCAGGACAAGGCGACACGACATTTATTCTCCCCGGCTGACCATTCGCCTTCTGCTTTTGGTGGTGAGCGGGACTACATTGTCGGCAGGCATTTTATGCAGGTCATTGGCAGCGACTTGTGTTGAAGTGTCGTGGCACCCGGTTTACTACCAACCACGCATCACCGCCTTGCAGGGCAAATATTTGTAATTGTATGTCCCTCTACATGAAAATAACAACTCTGGTTGAGCCGTGTTCTAAAGGTGGTGACCGAGAGATAGGAGTCAATTACTCCGCTCGGCTACAATCGTTATCATTATTATTATCATTATTATTATCATTATCATTATTATCATTATTGTCTTATCATTATTATTATTATTGCTATCATTATCATTACACTTAACTTTTTTTTAAAAATTTAGTTATTTTTATTTTATTTTATTTTATTTATTTTTTCTTGGGGTGGTGGGGTGCTTGTTATAATTAATCCTATTTGAAGTCGATACTGCTTTTTAATTACAGTGTAGTTTCGTACACCTTTTTCTTAATAGCTATCCCTTCACACACACGCACACACACCCACGTCTAAACATTATCTCACACACACACACACACACCCACACACACACACACCTGCGCGCACTGGTCCTAGGTTCCCAACTGTATAAAACAATTAACAAAATAGGGGCCGGAAATGACAGGTAAGATGTTTAATATGATAATGGAATCGGAAAGGCATGGCTAAATTGGTAACGATTACTAATGTTGTGTGACTTAAAGTGTTTTTTTTTTTACAAGTGGAATGTTTCAATTAACGAGAGAGACTGACACCGTTACCGAAGTTTATTCGGTTACATTGTTTGTGGCATTGTGTTATGGAGTGGAGAGGGGGTAGGGGGTAATAAATCGTATCTGAAAGACGGCTGGACCTCTCGAGGGTTGGAACTAGTATGGGGTCGACGAGTTTAACCCAAGAAGAGAAATAGGTATATGTGTGCTGCTCTAGTGGCATTGTTAGGTGGTAAACAGATGAAACCTGTATGGCTGAGCGAAGTCTACGTGGGGTGAAGCCTTTACAACAGGGAGAGGGTGGAGGGTGTGAGGAGGAGGGGAGTCTGTGATGGAGGTGTAAAACGGAAGCTTCACCGGTCTAACCAAGCTTTGTTGCTGACAACAGTTGATATAAGGCGCGGATAACTCGGCCGTTGACAGGAGTAAACTGTGAATGACTTCCCTTGAACACCTGGGAGTTCACCTGTGGGGAGGGGGGGGGGGAGCTAACTGATGATTTTAACGAGATGGCAAGCCATTAATCCGTATTTACGGAGACGCACAAACATTAATTAAAAAAATATTGTTCTTACTTAGGTTGTCATTGTTATATATGTTAATTTCCATTTGAGTGATTCGAAAATAGAAAGATGACATTTTACTGTAATGGATTTCGGAAAATTATGATCTTAGTGGGTCTTTTTAGCACAGGGCCGAAAGTGGTTTTATATGTCGGTAACGGCTCTTGAAAGAAGTTGTTTCTTCAAAGTAATGATGAAGAGGAAGAAGAAAGAAAACAACTACGAAGAAGCAGACGTAGTCATTAGAACTAATGTACTGTTTTGTGTCTTGCAAACAATGGACTCCTTCAACCTACATCAAAGCAATCTTTTAATCTGGGTCTCTCTCCCCTTGCCCATTTACCGTCTTCATCCTTGTCTTCATGCTCCAGTTCTTCTTCTTTTTCTTCTTCTTCTTATTCATAGAAATCAGAAACAAGATTCACAAAAAATAACAAGAAAAATATAAAATCAAAGACTTTCGGGCTACGCCCTTCTTCAGTGATGAAAAATAAATAAAAAAACATGAGGTCAGTGATGATGACGTAAACACTAAACATGCGTCATAGTCAGAAGAGGCTCTCTCTCTCTCTCTCTCTCTCTCTCTCTCTCTCTCTCTCTCTCTCTCTCTCTCTCTCTCTCTCTCTCTCTCTCTCTCTCTCTCTCTCTCTCTCTCTCGCTCTCACACACTTTCTTCTTCTTATTCGGCAGACATTGTTGTCCTGTTGTCTTTTTTGCGAGAAATTACAAATGTGGTTAAATGTACTTAAGGTGTGGAAGAGTGTTGAACCACTTAAGATTGATGTCTTGCATCATTGAGCAGTACAATATTAGTGCATGCCGATTGCCTTTTGATGTAGCCAGTGGAATAGGAGAAGTGTTATCCCTGCTAAGGATGATTTTCATGTAGCCAATGGAACAGGAAAACTGTTATCACTGCTAGGGATGATTTTCATGTAGCCAATGGAACAGGAGAACTGTTATCACTGCTAGGGATGATTTTCTGAGTGCCGTTTACATAATACAGCGGTCGTGAAATTGGGGTTTTGGAGGCTATCAACCGTGCGGGTGAAATTCGGGTCGCTTTCTCAGAGAAAGTACCAGATGCATTGCAGCCCTGAACATAAAGATATGGTTCCCGATGTGGGGAAATAAGTCCCACGTACCGAACTAATTTGCAACTACATTTAATTGCACAGCCCAAAGCACTTAAAAGGGTTTGCGGGTTTAAAAGTGAATTAACCGACTTCACATCAGTTGATGGTGGTGGTGGTGGTGCTGCTGCTGATGATGATGGCGGCTACGGCCACAGCGATGATTATGAAGAGGGAACTTGTTACATGTCTACTTTTTCAACCCCGTTGGGGTGCCGGGGGTTGCACTATAAATAGTATCCCCACTTTCTGGAAATTTAGTGCTTTAAATTCCCACTGTCGCTGTCTTTCTCCTTTGCTCTTTCTCATTCCTGCTCTGTTCTATCAGTCTGCTATACTATCTTCTTCTTCTTCGCTAGATCAGTCATCTACATTTTTTCTTGAAAACTCTTCCGGGACAAGACTCCTTATTGTGTATGAGGTCTGTTGGATCAGCTTGAGAATATTGGACGCTTTCTGCCAGGTGGTCACTAGGGCTTCCTATGATGTTATTATTTAGCAATGTAGGCATTATATATATATATATGTGTTTTGTTGATACTTTATAATGATGTTTCTATTCTATTTTGTTTTTGTAAACGGGGGTTCGATAAATTAGAGTACAGCCTCAGCGTCCCCTGCGTGGGATGTCTTTATTGTAAAGTGACTAGCTGGTGGAGAGCTTTCAGTTTTACCACTAGGTTTGTTTTAGCAGATCTTTTATGCGGATCAGGGGTTGTCCGGTCCTGATTTGGCTCGGAAGAGTCCGCTGGACCTAAAGCAATAATCATGTAATGTCTACTTTTGGAGGCTGCGCTTTTAGTGTAAAGAGAGTATAAGACAAACAGGCGTAGAATCTGTAAGAGGGCACACAGTGATCAAGCAGTAATAATGTCAAACATTGTGTTTCTCAACGATCGTTTCCTCTTTGCTCCTCAACAGCTTCCAGTAGTGTGTTCTTCTTTCCGACGTTTGTGTGTGCTTCTTTTCATTCCCACGCCGATTCTGTTTCTTAATCAAACTTATCAATGGCTTTAGCTTAGTCTCATTCTCTCCACTCAGATGTTGTTCCTTAATCAAAATTATTACTCTCTCTCTCTCTCTCTCTCTCTCTCTCTCTCACTCTCTCTCTCTCTCTCTCTCTCGCCCCTGCCTCCTATGCTGTTAAGATAAATGTCGTTGCCTTCACATGGTGGTGTCTGTAAAACAATAGTACACATGAACTATTTTAGTAATTTATTAATGAATGGTAAATTGTTGATGGGTTTTAATAATGATAATCAGATTGGAAGGCAACACTTCCGTGTACAGAATATGAAAAAAAAAACTGAACTGGACGCGTTCCTTGGGGGGAAAAAAAGTAAAAGAAAAAAATGCAATCGACATTTGGAGTGACATTGTTTCCGGGAACATATCGTTACTCCCCCGTATCACTACTCCCCCAGCTCGTCATTTTGAACAAAGTTCGACCTATTTCGTCGCCTATAGGAGACGAACTATGTAAACTTTTAAGAAAAGGGTTCGGGTAAGGGTTAGTTGCAGAGCTATCCCTAACCCTTGCCCTAACCATTTTCTCTACAAAAATCACTTTCCGATTCCTATATTCTTAAAATAACGAGCTGGGGGAGTAACGAGCCGGGGGAGTAGTGATACGGGGGAGTAACGAGCTGACCTATACCTTTCATTTGTGAGCGTCCGTGTGAAATTTCAGGAGTCTGTGGCCTTTGGTTTAAACAATGGTGTATTCAGTTAATTTCTGATCTGACAAATACATAACAAATACAGTAACAGGAATACACAAAAGGCAAAGCTTACGTGAGTGCATACCTGGACGAGGTACAATAATCTGTGTCAGTTTAGGCGGAATAGATACATCATTGAGATACAAATACATTGCCATCAACACAAGAACAATAACAATGATAAGGAAAGCATAAATATAAACAACATACAATCTTTTGTCTGTGGCATTTGATGTATAGTCATGTAGCAAAGGTAGATACATTTAATTTAATGTCGCTTTGGGATCACGTGATTCTTAAGATATCATTCTGAGTGTCTGCGATCAGAGAGATGGCCAGACCAATTTACTTCCCGCGTCCCAGATTGGTAAAACCCATGGAGTACTATAGATAAACCTAGGGTTGATAAAGGCCTCTCACACTCTTCCCACACCATCACCCAACAGTCCATGATACTCAGATTGAATTCTGCTAACTTGGCTGCGTGTATTGATAAGGCGAATCTGTTCATTGTCCAATGTCGTACAACACAGCGCATACTGAGACATTTAAGACAGACTGTTTATGTTTCAAGCCTAGACCTGAGAGATAGATATCCCGGTGTAGAACTAAGGGATACTCTGTATGGCATAGAGCATCGTTTTGTCTTTCTGAGGTATGCCGCTGATCCTCTGTCTTAAAGGTTGAAAGTCAAGGTCACGGGTAGACAAGAGAAAAGAATCAGCGCAGTACGTCACTCTTTGTCTGTCTGTCTGTCTCTCTCTCTCTCTCTCTCTCTCTCTCTCTCTCTCTCTCTCTCTTTCTCACCTTTCCTCTGGAGTGTAAACATTGCGACACATTGTTTTCTTTCAAATGTAAATTATGTAGGCATCTGCGAAATTAATTATAAAAGTGTATAATAACATATATGACAACACAGTCATTCATGTAATTATTACCTTATTTATTTATTTATTTATTTATTTATTTATTTATTTACTTTATTATTATTATTATTATTATTATTATTATTATTATTATTATTATTATTATTATTATTATTATTATTATAATTCTAAGGGTGAAGGATATGGGGACGAAGGATGGTTGCCTAAAATTGTTTAAAGATAATGATGAAGATGTTGGTGTGATTGTGTGTGCATGTGTGTGTGTGTGAGTGATGTGATTTCCAAGTTAAAGTTAAAGGTTAATTATTCTTATGTTAATTTCTTAAGGGACAGATTGGAAGATTAGACTGTATCTGTTACGTTGAAACGCGAACGAAAGTATGTCGGAAGCGTGTACGATAGATCTAATCGCTTCGATTTGCAAAGTATTCAATAATGGAGTTTATTTACCTTTGATTTGAGTTTGCATTGTTGTTAGGAGAGGTTTTGTATAACGTCGATAATTTTCGTTGGTCGATTTTGTTGGAGAATTTTCGGGATCTGCATGTTTATTACTGTCGATAGAAATTTCCCGATGGATATCGAAGGTCGTGAATGTTCCCGGAAGTAGAGGAAATGTGTATGACGTAAGCCAGTGATGACGATCTTTTGTTCGATTGGTGGCAGTGCGTCATTTCTACCGTGTACCAAATTGTTCGAGACGAGAGAGAGGTTATTTAATCGTGTGCCGAGTTGCTGTTGAGATAGTAAAGTTGTTGATAGTGATTTGAAGAGTTGCTGTGAAAGTTGTTGAAAGTTGTTGAGTTGAGAATTGTATGCAGTTGTTGATGTGTGCTGAATAAAAAGTGGAAAACTTCATACGTCGACTTTGTGACTTGCATGCTGTTTGGACGGGCTGCGTGAATAAACGAATCTGAGTTACACAACTATCAGGAATTCAAGCATCGGGGCTGAATCAGATACTGATAGAAAACACCATCATCGAACGGAGTGTAACATTTTGGGGGTCAAGCCGCGATTCACGCCATAGCCAAGGGTTCAACTGCTACAACAAGCGAGTCAACGTTACGAGAGGCAGTCATCGAGGGTAGCCGCCAACAAGTTGCGTCGAGAGGGGCCAACATACTGGGATTACATCACCGATAGGTTCGGGTTGACTGCAAGGGCGTGTAGTCGCTGAAGAGTTGCTTCGTGAGCGAACAACAGATCGGGACTACGTTGCTGCCGTTAGACTACGTCGAGGGACAGTCTCGGAGCTACATCGCCAGTATTAGAGAGAGCGACGAGCGGACGTCGCGTCTACTTCAGCACAGGAGCGTATACATCAACACCAGCGTGGTGCAGCGTCGCATACGACGAGGACAGCGGGGCCTGCGTCAGCGAAGGCGACTAGTGGAAAGCATCAGCGCTACTGCAGAAAGCGTGCTGTTCTAGAACAGTCTAGAAAGGTACAGCACAGTCAAGAACTTTCCAGAAAAAAAGAACTCTACAGTCAAGAACTTTCTAGAAAAAGAACTTTCTTGAAAAGAACTTTCCAGAAGCATCAAGATGGCTGACTTCTGGCAGAAAGGGGTTGAACTGAATCTAAAAGGCAAGCAGCTGACGGAGTACGTCAAGTCTCAGGAGAGAATACGAGAAAGAGAATTGGAAGAGAAACGTCTAGAAAAAGAAATAGAATTAGAACAGAAGCGTCTAGAATTAGAGGAGCAGCGACGCCGAGAAGAAAGGGAAAAACAACGTCGCCGTGAAGAAAGAGAAGAGCAGCGTAAAGAAAGAGAAGATGAGCGCAGGCGTGAGGAAAGAGAAGCTGATCGGCAGTTCCAACTAGAGTTGGCGCGCATCCAGCAACAGCAGCATGCGCCACAAGTTATCAGTGACAACACGGCTCCAAAATTGCCAGCTTTCGTCGACGGGAAGGACCAGATTGACAGTTATCTGGCGAGATTCGAAAGGTTCGCTGAAAGCTCTAACTGGCAACCTCAAGACTGGGCAATTCGACTGAGTGCACTTCTGACGGGGCAAGCTCTCGAAGTTTACACCAGACTGTCGAACGATGACGCCAAAAACTACGACGTCTTGAAAGAGGCCCTGTTGCAGTGCTACAACTTTACAGAGAAGGGCTACCGTAAACGCTTCCGTGAATGCCGGCCTAAGTCAGATGAGACACCAAAGCAATTTGTGGAGCGCCTGTCATCATATCTACACAAGTGGGTGGAATTATCAGGCAAAGGGAAGACTTACGAGAGTCTCCATGAGCTGATCGTGAGGGAACAATTACTCAACGCCTGCCCTAAGGACCTCGCGATCCACTTGGAAATACAAAAGTTGCAGACGCTAAAAGACGTTGCTGAGGCTGCTGAAAGATATCTCATCGCTCATGAGAAAACGTTGGGGCCACCCAGCGCGACGAAACATTTTCAAAAGACTGCAAACCATGGGAACCAGATCCAAGGGAGCCAGACGAGCCAGAGACAGACGGACTCCACGCCTCCTCCTAGGGAAGGGCATTCAAGAGGCTGTTTCACCTGCAACGCTACAGACCACAGGGCGGCTAATTGTCCTCAAAACAAAAGTAGCGGACAGCGGAGCAGTACGGACAACGCAGCGGCGGGCAACCGGCAGGGGCGGTTTTCCAATCAACGGCAAACCAGTAGATCTGACCATCAGGTGTGCGGCGGGAGCGTCATTCTTCCGAGTGAGACCGAGCGCACAGCTACCCCTGCGGACGTGCAAGAGTGCATGACCGATGGCCAACTTCTCCTTGCCAACGGAAAATCCATCCCCGTCGTCGCCAGCGCAGCTGTGACCGTCCAGAACATGCCTGTTTCAAAGGGACGCGTCGGAAATCATGAAGTGACTGTCTTAAGAGACTCTGGCTGTAGTGGGGTCATCGTCAGAGAAGACCTAATCGCTAAAGAACAGTTCACTGGCGATTCTAAATGGACACTCATGGCCGACAGCAAATGTGTGAGAGCGCCAGTTGCGAAGATTCATGTCAACACCCCTTTCTACATAGGCGAAGTCGAAGCGGTTTGCCTGAAGAAGCCGCTGTATGATTTGATGATCGGGAATATCGACGGCGCGAGACGACCCGACAACCCCGATCCAGAGTGGAGTCCTGCCTCAACCCAACGCGTCGAAGTTGTGGAGGAGGATCCATTGCCATTTCCCGATGGAGACCTTACAGAGCTGCTACGGGATAATGTGGTTACTCCGGCTCAGCCCTGCCGACCAGAGATCGTCGGTGCTGTTACTACCAGGGCCCAGGCCAAGAGAGACAAGACGTCTACGCCACTGAAGGTCGCCGACAACTCCAAAGCTGCCATCGTGGACAGAGATAAGCTGATTCAGCTCCAGGAAGCTGATAGCACTTTAAACAAGTACAGGAACCGCCAAGATCACGTGACCAAACGCAGTGGCACGGTCTATTTCGAGGTGAAGGCCAAGATCCTGTACAGAATCTTCCAGCACCCGAGGGTCAACGGAGGTAAACCACTACGTCAAGTCTTGGTACCGTTACCCCTAAGGCGCCAGGTGATGGAGGTAGCGCATGACTCAATCATGGGAGGTCACCTGGGTATCAAGAAGACGTCGGATAGAATCCAGGCGGTGTTCTACTGGCCAGGACTTCATGCGGACGTCAACCGTTTCTGCCGATCATGTGACATTTGCCAGAAGACCATACCTCGAGGAAGGGTCCCGAAAGTGCCTATGCAGAGGATGCCTCTGATCGACCGACCTTTCAAGAGGGTGGCCTTAGACTTAATCGGCGAAATAAGACCTCCGAGTGAAGAAGGTCATCGGTGGGTACTGACTTTAGTGGACTATGCGACTCGGTACCCAGAAGCAGTGCCACTGAAGAAGATTGACACTGAAACTGTAGCAGAGGCACTGGTGGACATGTTCAGTAGACTTGGAGTGCCTGAAGAAATTCTGACAGACCTCGGGACGCAGTTCGTCTCTGACTGCATGAAGGAGGTCAACAGACTGCTGAGCATCCGGCATTTGACTACGACACCCTACCATCCGATGTGCAACGGGCTTGTCGAAAAGTTCAATGCTACGCTGAAGTCCACCCTGAAGAAACTGTGCAGCGAGCAGCCCAGACAATGGCATCGCTACATTAACGCCTTACTTTTCGCCTACAGAGAAGTACCGCAGGAGTCCACCGGTTTCTCTCCGTTCGAGCTGCTGTACGGAAGAACCGTCCGAGGGCCGATGCACATCCTAAAAGAACTGTGGACGAAAGAAGTAGACACCCCAGAGGTGAAGAACAGTTACCAGTACGTGTTTGAGCTACGGGAGAAGCTGGAGCAGACTCTCGAGATAGCCAGAGAAAACCTGAAGAAATCCCAGGACTGTGGAAAGCACTACTATGATCGTAGGGCTGTGAACAGGAAGTTCAAACCTGGCAACAAAGTGCTGGTGCTGCTACCTACCGATCATAATATGTTGCTGATGCAGTGGAAAGGCCCGTACGAAGTGGAGACCGTGGTGGGGATCAACGACTACAAGGTGAAGGTCGGTCAGCATTCCAAGATATACCACGCCAACCTCCTTAAACTGTACGTGGAAAGGCTACCAGAGACTGTGCACGCAGCCACAGCAGCTGTGACCGACGACAGCTTTGACAGCGAAGAACTGTTGGAACTGGGAGACTTCCACAGCAAAGAAGGCATCGATGATGTTAAGCTAGGACCAGGCTTGACGGAAGGTCAAAAGATTGAGCTCAAGGACCTTATGGGCGAATTTCCCCATGGCTTCAGTGATGTCCCAGGCTCTACGACTTTGGTCGAACATGAAGTCCACACCCAGACCTGGAAGGAGCATCTGCAGACCTTGAGGGAGCTGTTCCACCGTCCCGCAGAAGCCAACCTGACCGTGAGACCCAGCAAATGCATCCTGGGAGCTGACAACGTCGACTTCATCGGGCGTTCGATGGAAGAAGGAGACAACGGAGGACGCACTGATTCCAGGGAAGCCCACGTGATCACTGTCTTTGACCATGGGCCGATGACGACCGCAACTGACGAGGGCGTCGTTTCCTTGAAGATGAAAAACATTGACTGTGTAGATAAAGTGTGAACATTGACAATATCCAGATAGACTTGCGGATGGAAGAACATTGACTCTGTGTGAATGAACTGTGAACACTGACAGTATTCAGACAGTCCGAAATAAGTTTTAATTCTGAACTTTGTTTGTGCATTACGTTTCAACGTTGTTGAAAGAAATTGGGTAAATTTCTTCTTGAGTGGGGGGTTATGTTACGTTGAAACGCGAACGAAAGTATGTCGGAAGCGTGTACGATAGATCTAATCGCTTCGATTTGCAAAGTATTCAATAATGGAGTTTATTTACCTTTGATTTGAGTTTGCATTGTTGTTAGGAGAGGTTTTGTATACCGTCGATAATTTTCGTTGGTCGATTTTGTTGGAGAATTTTCGGGATCTGCATGTTTATTACTGTCGATAGAAATTCCCCGATGGATATCGAAGGTCGTGAATGTTCCCGGAAGTAGAGGAAATGTGTATGACGTAAGCCAGTGATGACGATCTTTTGTTCGATTGGTGGCAGTGCGTCATTTCTACCGTGTACCAAATTGTTCGAGAAGAGAGAGAGGTTATTTAATCGTGTGCCGAGTTGCTGTTGAGATAGTAAAGTTGTTGATAGTGATTTGAAGAGTTGCTGTGAAAGTTGTTGAAAGTTGTTGAGTTGAGAATTGTATGCAGTTGTTGATGTGTGCTGAATAAAAAGTGGAAAACTTCATACGTCGACTTTGTGACTTGCATGCTGTTTGGACGGGCTGCGTGAATAAACGAATCTGAGTTACACAACTATCAGGAATTCAAGCATCGGGGCTGAATCAGATACTGATAGAAAACACCATCATCGAACGGAGTGTAACAGTATCATTAGTCTAAAATCTTTATCCCTAATACAAAAGTTTCAAAAGTTTAAAAAAAAGTTTCTCCCCACGCCCTCGAGGCAATTGTTTGCTACAGTCAGGGTTTCTAATTAGGTATAGAAGAGTCTAATAATCCAAGCTATTGCGATAAAAGCTCTTCGGTGGGCATTAAGCAGCTTAACAAGACATCGGGCTCCCTGATAACGTCACGGCGCGTCTAGTGGAGCTAGACTGTACAGCGTCATCCGATTCACACTTTTCTGCTATTCTATACACCAACGGGAATCCCCTCAATGAAACATACTTCCGGTTTTTTTCTCCGCGTGTTTTAGTGAGTTATTTCCAAATATTCAAGAATAATAACATGTGTCACTGGCCACCTGTATCGTACCCTCACATATTTTTATTTTTTTTGCTGCAGTTTATTATCCCTTTCTATCGCCAGTGGCGCGCCTAAACCCTACCTACCTAACATTATTTGTGAATTTTTGAAAAATATTTGGAAAAACATAACGCCCAGATGCTGGCTCGAACCCACACCTGTCAGGCGCCATTGGTTTCTGGCTTGTGGACAAGGCAAGTTAGTCCCGCCTTAGCCCACTTGGCCACAACGCTCGCCTAAAATAGTCAGTTACTTCGTGTTTTGTGAAGGTTGCGACGGCGAAGCTATGGAAAACTACAAGAGTCTTCAGGTCCTGTTTAACTTTCTGTTGATGATCGACGCACCTCCGAAGTCGCCACAAATACAGGCCTCTACGATTGTTTTTTGCATCCTTTCACTGAGCATGTACTTCCTCCACCGTTTTTATACTTATCCCACTCGTTTTCTGGCTCTAACAATCGTCGTTTTCGGCAATTTGCCATATTTAAAAGTCACGCATCAAGCTTTGATAAAAGCAAAACAAGCTAGACCGGAACTTGGTTTCATGCTAACCTCGTTTTAATTTATAATGGCGATACCCACGAGTTTTTATGAGAGGTGCCGGAAAGTTGTGAATACACTAGGCACAAAGTAGCACAGAAACAGCCACAGCAAGGCCTTCCAGCACACGCTGGTAGAGTTGGGCCACGCTCCGGTCACTCCGTGTGTTAGCATCTGTGTAACTATTTTAAAATAGCCGACGTTCTTTGGAACTCTCGGACATGACGTTTTGATTCAAATTCCGCAAATACTAGACAAAAAAAAAATTAAGATTATTATCATAAGGAGATAGGCATTTCTTAGTCTTTCATTTCCCCCACCCCCCCACTCCCCAATTTGACATCGACCTCACTAAATGATTTGTAATTTCTCGGTCCGTCATCAAGACTTGCAGTCCTCCTCATTTTTCGCGCCCTCGTCATAGTCTCGGCTCACCTTTGGCAAGAGGCGTTGACGGATCTTGTCTGCTATCTGTGGCGCCCGCATCAGGTTGCGTGTGATAACTAATTAGTGCGTTTTGCTGTTGGAACGGGCGGCAGGCATAGTGAATGAGGCCTATCATCACAGGACTGTGTGAGCTGCAAGCGCTGTTCCTGTGCTGATCACGTCATTGATAAGGTTAACGTCGAGTCTTTGTGTCTTTCGTCACTCCTTGCCGATACGCTATTAGCCGTTGACGGTTCAGCTAAACACTTTCTTCCAATGATTGTGTTGCAATCGCGGAGCTACACACTACAATTGGAGGCGTTCAAGGATCCAGGACTTATATATACTTCAAGTTTAGAGGCCCTTTCTTTGAGGGGCCGGGTAGCTCAGTTGGTAGAGCGTCTTACTAGTAACCGAAAGGTACCTGGTTCGAATCCCGGATTGGCCTATGTGTGACCATATTATTTTCCCCTTACCATCAACTGGTTCGCTGGTGTCAGAAAAATGTGACCAGTAGTCGCCTATACGCTTCGGTGTCCTGTGACTATAATCTACAGTTACGCCCTTTCTGAAGTTTCTCAAAGAGGTCAATCAAACTACTTCGGAAATTGTCAACTTCATTGTAAAGAGAGACGGGAGGGAGAGGGTGAGTCGATGGAGTTCCGTGGAAAACAATCAACCTCTTGATTGGCAAAGGAATGTGGACAATGAGATTGTGATCGTTATGAGGCGCGAACACAACTAAAAGTGAAACAAAGCAACACTTGACTGGCAAAACAACTTGTGTAGTGTGATGGTATATAAAGCGCTTACAAGTCATAATGATGATATTGGTTTCACAAATGGGGATTATCGATGGGAAATAGCTAGATTAAAGGGTAGTCTCATATGCGGACCGTTTCCTGCTCATTTCACGCGGGTCATTGAGAGGTCACGAAAAGTGACGGAATTAGCTGTTCTTGGTGAGCGGAGGTTGCCAATATGCGTTCGTTTGATGTCTGGAGTAGTGTTTTAAGACGCTGTTGTATGTCTGCTTGACTGAAATTCTCTCTCTCTCTCTCTCTCTCTCTCTCTCTCTCTCTCTCTCTCTCTCTCTCTCTCTCTGTCTCAACCACTCACTCTTTACCCTTATAACGCATGCTTACATTAATTTTATAGACCGTGTTCCGTTTCCATGTGTATTTTAAGTAGACCAAGTGTCCAGCTGTTTCCCAAATCACTGCTTTGCAAATGCATGCAGCAATACAGATTAGCGTATCCATACAGCCATTGCTTTTTGGGAAACAGTTTGTCATTATTTTCTATTATTATTTATAGGCGCATATAGATATTTTGTCTTTCTGCAGCTTTCTCTTTTCCTCTCTGCATCGTCTGCCTTCACTTTTTATTTTGCATTTTATTTGTATTTCAGATGCATGCGCATGCCGAACCGCCTGTTGTTTGTTTACATAGGATTCTTCTTCTTCTTCTTCTTCTTCTTCTCCTCCTCCTCCTCCTCCTCCTCCTCCTCCTCCAAGTTCTTATTTTATAGTTATGTTTGCAGCATGTGCATGCAAAGACGCGTGTTGCTTGTTGTCCAAAGTTTCTCACAGTCTCCAGCGATCATGTCAGGTTATGTACACACGGTGAATAAACAATTGATGTTGCAGCACGATTTTCCACTTTTTGATGGATTCCCCAGCGACCCTTGAAGGTGCCTTTTGGTGGCTTGGTTTTCGCCATCAGCTTCTGTTAAAGTTCAATTGTAGATAAGACTTCGGGTTAATCAGTACATACTTTTCTTTCTGGCATCACACTGAATGTCTTTTCCTTAAGTGAGTTTTAATAGGTTGTTTGGTCGTAAGCGTAATGTTTTTGTATTTCCAGACATATCAAAATACTTTGAAACAGTTGGGATCAGAATAAACCAAATGTCGATATGTCGGTCTGTCCGTTTGGCATCTTATCTCAAGATTTACCAAAGGGATTTTGACCAAACGTCGCAAACCTATTTTTGTAGCCTGACTCCCGAATCTCTAAATTTATTCGGGGGGGGGGGGGGCGCCCCCTTGCCTATTAATAGCATCACTGTTTATTCTAAAAATAGCATTGCAGCGATTTGTGTAGACTATGAACAGTTTGGCATGGAACTTTCCTGACAATTCAAGCCTTAACGGTTTGAGTAACGAGTGCCCACTAAATCATTATCTCATTTGACAACAGTGCAGTTTACCAAGTGAATTAGTTGTCACGAGAACAATAAAGAAAAAGCCCTCGAAATTGTATTTCAATATGCTTTTGTGGATATGGAATGCGTCGTCATTTAACCATCATCACTCACCTCCTGATATTGTTCTACATTTACCCCTTAATACTGCTTGCCGCCTCCAAATTCTTGTAGTTGTGTTTTAACGACTTACAAATAATGCATTATAATTTATTTCTTTGCGCAATCAAATTTCGACGTGGACCGAAAACACACATTTTCAACAATGTCTATCCTTAAATCTCGATCCTGGAATTTTCTTCCTCAAATACTTAAATCTTAGTTATAGTCTGTGAGAGTGTTGTGTGTGTGTGTGTGTGTGTGTTCTGATATATATATATATATATATATATATATATATATATATATATATATATATATATATATATATATATATATATATATATATATATATATATATATATATATATATATATATATTTATTTATAAAGCGCTATGAGCTCTAGTGAGGAAGGACGCTGTACAAATGTTAATTATTATTATTATTATATTTTATTATTATTATTATTATTATTATTATTATTATTATTATTATTATTATTATTATTATTATTATTAATCATTTTTATTGTAGCAATTTTTGGGAAAACTATCACCGTAATAATGTGGTCTTGTAAACTTTAAACTCACTTTAGGTAACTAACGTAGGGGACCCCGTGGAGGGTCCGCCCACTTCTACAAAAAGGTTGACACAACATTTGTATTTAAGTAAGCAGTTCGCTGATTATGCTGATGCATCATCAAGTGTCTTGCTAGTAAACGTAATTAAAAATAGATTTCAAAACAACCAGGACAATTTCCAAACTTTGGATCATAGAGACCAACCTTCACCTAGGCGAACTTGCCCTTATCCTACGCGGGGCAAGTCCGTCTGCACCCTGGAGCAGATCCGCCCTAGTCACATTCTAGCGTGAAAACAAACTAGTACCGTAAAGAGGTTGTATTATAGTCCTGAATATAATAGTCAATGCCCGGAATAGAACAATTCCGACAAAAATTAGATGCGTCTCGAAATGAAACATGATAAATGTATCTTGTTAATGGCCACAACAACAAACAGTGAAAGTTGGTTTAAACAATGTTTTATTCAGTTAAATTTTTGATCTGACAAATACATAAATACAGTAACAGGAATACACAAAAGGCAAAGCTTAAGTGAGTGCATACCTGGATAAGTTACAATAATCTGTTTCAATTTAGGCGGAATAATTACATCATTGAGATACAAATACATTGCCATCAACACAGTGAAAGTTGGTGTGAAATGCAGCACTATTACACATAGCACAGACTCCTTCACATGCCCGAGTACTGTGGAGTAAAACTTTCACCTTCTTACTTAGCTTTTAACACATGAAACACAAATATTTCAAAACAGAATTAGGATGCCTTCAAAAGCCCCACTCAAGCTGTAGCATCAAAACATGTAATGGAAAAACAGTTGTATATGTCATTGTAGACATCAACAGAAGTTTTCAAAGACATGGATTCCTAATTCAAACAGAAACACAAACTTTCTTGCGTAGGTTTACAGTTTACCAGTACTGAACAAGTTAGGTCATTGGCCAGCACTGTCTTGAGACTCGTAATTGAGCTACCTAGGCCTACTACTGATCCGTAGGACGCCATTAGATTTTGACCAAACTTCATAGAAACATTACCTAGAATAGTGACCTACATCCTGACATTACCTAGAATAGTGACCTACATCCTGGCATTACCTAGAATAGTGACCTACATCCTGACATTACCTAGAATAGTGGCCTACATCCTGACATTAGCTAGAATAGTGACCTACATCCTGACATTACCTAGAATAGTGACCTACATCCTGACATTACCTAGAATAGTGACCTACATCCTGACATTACCTAGAATAGTGACCTACATCCTGACATTACCTAGAATAGTGACCTACATCCTGACATTACCTAGAATAGTGACCCACATCCTGACATTACCTAGAATAGTGACCTACCTCCTGACATTACCTAGAATAGTGACCTACCTCCTGACAGTACCTAGAATAGTGACCTACATCCTGACATTACCTAGAATAGTGACCTACATCCTGACAGTACCTAGAATAGTGACCTACATCCTGACATTACCTAGAATAGTGACCTACATCCTGACATTACCTAGAATAGTGATCTACATCCTGACATTACCTAGAATAGTGACCTACATCCTGACATTACCTAGAATAGTGACCTACATCCTGACATTACCTAGAATAGTGACCTACATCCTGACATTACCTAGAATAGTGACCTACATCCTGACATTACCTAGAATAGTGACCTACCTCCTGACATTACCTAGAATAGTGACCTACCTCCTGACATTACCTAGAATAGTGACCTACCTCCTGACAGTACCTAGAATAGTGACCTACATCCTGCCATTACCTAGAATAGTGACCTACCTCCTGACATTACCTAGAATAGTGACCTACCTCCTGACAGTACCTAGAATAGTGACCTACATCCTGACATTACCTAGAATAGTGACCTACATCCTGACATTACATAGAATAGTGATCTACATCCTGACATTACCTAGAATAGTGACCTACATCCTGACATTACCTAGAATAGTGACCTACATCCTGACATTACCTAGAATAGTGACCTACATCCTGACATTACCTAGAATAGTGATCTACATCCTGACATTACCTAGAATAGTGACCTACATCCTGACATTACCTAGAATAGTGACATACATCCTGACATTACCTAGAATAGTGACCTACATCCTGACATTACCTAGAATAGTGACATACATCCTGACATTACCTAGAATAGTGACTTACATCCTGTGCCAATATACGGCACAGGCCAAAGTCACTGAAGTCATTGTGTAGCTAAACACGTTTTGCTGAATATGTAAAAAAAACGGCATAAGGAATTTTGTTGTGTTTTGGTATACACGTCCTTCAAACCATGGGCCATTCTTCAGTAGCAGTCCAGATGTCGGTCAGTAGATTCATCGGTCAGTCCGTCGCTTCCAATTTCATTTTTGTTGTTGAAAACACACTTTTGTTGCCTTTTCTCAAGAATAGCCTAACCGAAACTCATAACGTGCTTACATTGCGAAAGCTGTTTTTTTTTTGTTTTTTTTTTTAAACTGATAAACGTGTTAGATCATTCATATTTGAATTTTCCCAGAGGTCAAGGTCATTGTGCTTTACCATTTCCTAAACACGTTTTCCGCTTATCTTAAAATTGGATCAGCCGATTTGAATAATTGTTTGCTTTAATAAATAGAGTTGAGATAGTGTTCCATCATTCCAGGTTTTCCTTTGACTTCGCCCAGTCACAAGAACCCTACAAAACCCCTTTTGACATTTCTTATTTTTCGGCTATGTGTGCGAGTGTCTGGCAATACGTATGAATGGCTTGCCGTCTTATTTTCTTCTTTTCGTTTTTTTGTTCTCATCATGATCATCAAAACAACAATCATCCTCAAGAAATGGGAAGGAAGTGAATCATTAGAGCTTAATTAAAGGCGGTAGTCATTTACTCACTTCATTTAACTCAACACTCGTGAAACCCCTTAAGAACTCATTCGTTTGTAAATATTTTATTAAGAATGGGTAACTGTTGACGTTCCGTGGATTTGTTGATATGGAAGCGGTGACGATTTTAAGTGCATGGGTGTTGGGGGGAGGATGGGGGCAAGGAGAGAGGGAGAGAGAGAGAGAGAGAGAGAGAGAGAGAGAGAGAGAGTATATTGTGGTTTGTGTCCTGACGACGCCATTATGTAGGCATGTGCAGGTGTGTATTTTTGGTTCGTGTTTGTGTGTTACGATCGAGACGCGCACGATAGTTCACGATGGTTTTCTGTTGCAAAGCATGCAATAATAGCGTGTTGCCTTTGATTTGATTCTGCGCTGTTGCTAGAAAAAAGCTTTGTATAATGTTAATAATGTCCTTCGATCGATACTGGTGTAGTATCGTTGAGAATTTTCTGGAATTACCTGTTTATTATCATCGAAGTTTTCCTGAGCTATCTGGCGATAGCTTGTAAACTAAGGAATTTTTTTTTCTATGACGTAAGACAATGCGTAGTTCCGGTGACCAGTTTAATTTGATTGTGTGTTATTGCGTCTTTCTGGTCTGTTCTAAGCTGTACTGGATTGCGGAGAGGCTATACATGTATAAGTAATGTACTATAGTTATTTGAGATGATGATGATGATGATGATGATGATGATGATGAGGATGATGATGATGATGATGATGATGATGATGATGATGATGATGATGATGATGATGATGATGATGGTTGTCAAGGGGATGATTCGTCTATAACGCTTTCGCAATAGAACGGTAAGCTTCTTCGTTTTCCTCCTTGCGAGTAGTGATTTTTGAAGTGATTTTCGAAAAGCGATCTTGTTGGCGTTCGCTGAATAAAGTTGGAAAACTGTACGACGACTCCTGCCCTGTTGCTGACTGAACAGGGTGCGTGGGTAAACGAATTCGAGTTACACATCGGGACTGAATCGACTATTGATAATCGTGTAACATTGTGTGTGCGCGTGTGTGGGGGTGTGTGTGTGTGGGTGTGTGTGTGTGTTTGTATCTGTGTGAGAGCAAGGCTGCACGGTTGCTTAGCGCGGCAAGCCGTCAACAAACAACATTGAGCGGGGGCATAGGTTTGGGTAATTACTGTTGATATGATCTCTGCTCCCCCCTCCCCCCTCTCACTTTCTCTCTTTGAAGTCGGCCAGTTGAACTGGTAATGGCACAAACATGCGTTCGTAGGTAAGAAAGCGCTAATTGCTGCAGCAGCGGGCGTGTTGTGAAGCAGAGGGCGGACATCGTCAGGGAGGAATTTCTTTTAGCTGTCGGCTTCCCATTGACGCTTTTTCAGTTTGATTTTAAAGCGAGTGTAAGGTCATCATATATTAAAACTTTGACACGAGATTGCATTGAGCATCGAAGAGTTTATAAAGACGCATTAATGAGGTGAAACTTTGTCTCTTTTTCTGACTATGTCTGTTTCTGCGTCTGTCTGTCTGTCTGTCTGTCTATCAGTCTCTCTCTCTCTCTCTCTCTCTCTCTCTCTCTCTCTCTCTCTCTCTCTCTCTCTCTCTCTCTCTCTCTCTCTCTCTCTCTCTCTCTCTCGCTCTCTCTCTGTATTCTTGTTTTCTATTTTGGGGACGCGAGTTGTGGATAAATACGACTCAAGCGCCGAAAAACAACACATTGCCATGTTCAATGACAGCTGTTTGTGCAGGTATGCAAACGGGGTCAATAAATTGTAGGTAAAGTACAACTAACTCAATTTGGCACAAACGTGCATCGGGTGTTTTCCCTTGTTGTTGTTGTTGTTGTTTGTTGAGTAGAGCCAATATAAGAGAGAGAGAGAGAGAGAGGGGAGGGGAGGGAGAGAGAGAGAGGGGAGGGGGAGAGAGAAAAGAGAGAGTTCAAAGAATCTCATCCTGTTTGTTATTGTGAGATCTGATATAGCCCTTAGCGAGAGTCCAAATATTGCACTAGAGTGCGTGTGCCCTGAAGCACTACTGAATTAAATATAGTGTTGAACTAAAATAAATATTTCCTGCGCCTGTTTTATGTACCAAAAGCCATTTCCAGTGCCTTAAACTCATGGAACGTCTGTAAAAATCCTCCCTTTGTGGTTAACGAAGCCTCGAGAGAGCTTTTCAAAAGTAATTATGGTCTATCAAGGGGCATAACCATTGACGTAATTTGGCAGGTGCAGTAGCAGAACTTGAACTTTAGAATTGTAAATGAGGGTAAAATTTCTCTTTTCTTGGTCGATGGTAGTAATAGTGTGGTGGTAGTAGTAGTAGTAGTAGTAGTAGTAGTAGGAGTAGTAGTAGTAGTAGTAATAGAAGGAGTAGGAGGAGTAGTAGTATTAGTAGTAGTAGTAGGAGGAGTAGTAGTGAATAAATGATCATTTAACGTCTACGATATGGCAGACGGGGATAAACATCCCAAGGAAGAACGGGTAGGGACCTAAATCAACACTGAACCACCAGAGCAATAATACTGTTGAAATGTACAGTGAAAATGGCCACTTTAATTTGCTCACCACAGGACTGGTATCTGGGACATCGGTGTGCCTATAGTAGTAGTATTTATAATAATAATAATCATACAGGAAGCTATGTACGCGACTTTCCCCAAGGCTCAAAGAGCGGCGATCTATACCAACATACACGCTCACCTGTCTCAAACAGGTGGTGTAAAGGCATAGAGATCGCTATTAGAAGACGGAAGAAAATGGAATTTTTTATTTTTGAAATTTTTATATTGAAGAAAGGGAAGTCAGCGGGAGTGGACAACATACCAGCGGAACTGCTACAAGCAGGAGGAGAAGCGATGACTGATGCTCTCACCATTATCTGTAACAAGATCTGGCAGAGTGGGGAATGGCCTACACCATGGACCCAGTCGCTTGTCATCACTCTTCCCAAAAAAGGTAACCTTCAGGAGTGTGAAAATTACCGCACCATCAGCCTCATCAGCCATCCCAGCAAGGTCCTCCTGAAAATAATACTCAACAGGTTGAAACCACAAGCTGAACAAATCATAGCTGAAGAACAAGCAGGATTCATGGCAAGGCGAAGTACCACTGAACAGATTTTCAACCTCAGAATAATCTGTGAGAAATACCTACAGCACCAACAACATCTATATCATGTGTTCATAGACTTCAAGAAGGCATTTGACCGAGTCTGGCATGCAGCTCTATGGGCAACCATGAAAGTGTACAACATCAGCCCAAAAATTATAGAAGTCATCAAAAGTCTGTATGACAAGGCTACCAGTGCAGTCCTCCATAACAGCGTCATCGGGAACTGGTTCAGAACAACAATCGGTGTGCGTCAAGGATGCCTACTCTCCCCAACACTCTTCAACATCTTCCTAGAGCGCATCTTGTCAGATGCTCTTGCAGATCACGAAGGCACAGTCAGCATAGGGGGCAGAGCAATCTCCAATCTTCGTTTTGCGGATGATATTGATGGATTGGCTGGAGAGGAACAAGAACTTGAACAGCTTGTACAGAGGCTTGACACCACCTCCAGAGCTTATGGAATGGAAATAAGTGCAGAGAAGACCAAAATGATGACCAACAACACCAATGGCATCAACACGGACATCAAAGTACAAGGCCAATCCCTCAACACAGTGCACAGCTTCAAATATTTAGGAGCCATTGTGTCAGACAATGGGTCTCGACAGGAAGTCCTCTCCAGGATCGCACAAACAACTGCTGCCCTGACAAGGTTGAAGCCCATTTGGAAAGACAGAACCATCAGTCTACATTCCAAAGTAAGACTGCTGCGCTCTCTGGTCATCTCCATCTTCCTATATGCTTGCGAAGCATGGACCCTCACAGCAGATCTCCAACGAAGAATACAAAGCATGGAGATCAGGTGCTACAGAAGACTTCTGTGCATTTCCTATACCCAACACATCACCAACGTTGAAGTCCGACAGACCATCACACAAGCCATTGGACAACACGATGACCTGCTCACAGTGGTGAAGAAACGGAAACTCCGATGGTATGGCCACGTCACCAGATCATCAGGCCTTGCAAAGACCATTCTGCAAGGCACAGTGCAAGGAGGTAGAAGAAGGGGGAGACCGAAAAAAAGGTGGGAGGACAACATTCGAGAATGGACTGGTTTGACACTGAGCGAAGCCATGAGGGCTGCTGAGGACAGAGAAAGATGGAGTATGCTGGTTAAGCGATCATCTGTGGTGCCCCTACGACCTTCGGGTTATGGGACAGGATAGGATAGGATAGGATATTGACTGCTTGTTGTTGTTGTTGCATCAATTTTTATTCATCAGATTAACATAAGTTGTACTGATATATTGACTGCATCCTGTACCATTATTGAAGGGAGGGAGGAAACCGGAGTGCCCGGAGAAAACCCTCGGTGACCTCAATAGTCTCGTACCTAAGTCACATACGTTCGCCCCTTGCGGGAATCGAACCCGCGACCTTCGGGAGAGGAAACCGGCGACTTATCCACTGCGCCACGTAGTATTAGTAGTGGTAGTTGTGGTAGTAGTAGTAGTAGTAGTAGTAGTAGTAGTTGTTGTATTAGTAGTAGTATTAGTAGTAGTATTTGTAGTAGAAAGAGGAGAAAAAAGATGAAGAAGAAGGGGTGGAGGGGTGTTGGGGGGGGGGGGGGAAGAAGGGAAAGACGTATTTGGTTGTTAGTAAGTTTGAGGTCATTTAGATCTATTTTTAAATGTTTACATTAGGTAGTATGATGACAGAAGAATTTATTAATCCATATTATTGAGATGAAAGCTGTGCAGACAAGTGTTTAAACAACAGGTCAATGTCCCACATAACTTCAACGCGCGTGTGTAGCAAATGAGCCCCCTAACAGTCATTAAGCGTCACTCGATACCACAGACACAAAATACTCTCCACTGGCACTGGAACATTCTCTACAAAGCCTTGAAGCTTCGCTTGTTGTATTTGTGTGCGACTGTAGACATATTCCAAGGCAGCTCATCCGCTTACTGCTTATGGCACAGCTGGGACGCGACGTTTAGATTCAAATTTTGCAAATATCAGACACACAAAAAACACAAATATTTATCTTCATGCGTGATTTAGAACCTTTTTCGCATTTTTTTTCTAGGGTAAAAGAGGCATTTAGAATTATTTAGTTGTACATAATAAGTTTTGGTACTCGCCTGCTTCTTTTCATTTTCCCCTCATTTGGCTTCTTAAACCACTTTGGTGAAGATATTACACTTTGAAGAACTACACTATAAGCACTTCTGTCGAGGACTATATATGGTTAGCATATATTTAGTTTTCTCTCTCTCTCTCTCTCTCTCTCTCTCTCTCTCTCTCTCTCTCCTCTCTCTCTCTCTCTCTCTCTCTCTCTCTCTCTCTCTCTCTCTCTCTCTCTCTCTCTCTCTCTCTCTCTGAATTAAACGTGTATTTGAATTTTGTTCCCGCTTTCGTTTTTTTGTAATTTTTTGAAGTTAAACAAAAATGTATTTTGCTTGCTGGTATTAACAGATGTTGTTAATGGGTTATAATTTTTGGATTGTTACAGATCAATGAGAAACCTACGGAGACTTCCCCATTAGCAGTGATTTTCAAGTTTAATACTAACATTTTTCAGGTGAGTTTCATTTGCCACTTGGTCCTAACTTGTTCCTTTTTCCTGTTTGAACTTTCACCCCCGTTGGGGTGCCGGGGGTTTCAGTATAAATTGTATCCCCACTTTCTGGAAATTTAGTGCTTTAAATTCCCACTGTCGCTGTCTTTCTCATTTGCTCTTTCTCATTCCTGCTCTGTTCTATCAATCTGCTATACTATCGTCTTCTTCGCTAGACCAGTCTCCTACCTTTTTTCTTGAAAACTCTTCCTGGATAAGACTCCTTGTTTGTGTATGAGGTCTGTTGGATCAGCTTGGGAATATTGGACGCTTTCTGCCAGGTGGTCATTAGGGCTTCCTATGATGTTATTATTTAGCAATGTAGGCATTTCATATGTATGTGTTTTATTGATTATTTATAATGATGTTTGTATTCTATTTTGTTTTTGTAAACGGGGGTTCGATAAGTTGGGGTGAAGCCTCAGCCGTCCCCTGCGTGGGATGTCTTTACTGTAAAGTGACTGGCTGGTGGAGAGCTTTCGGTTTTACCACTAGGGTTGTTTCAGCAGATCTTTTATGCGGATCGGGGGTTGTCCGGTCCTGATTTGGCTCGGAAGAGTCCGCTGGACCTAAAGCAATATTAATGTAATGTAATGTAATGTTTGAACTTTCTGTTTCTCATCCTCTTTCATAATCATCATGCGTCTTCGGCATCTTCTTTTTGTTCTAACGTCTGACGGATACCTCTCTCTAGCTTCTGATTGTTTCTCTTCTGTCTGTCTCTCTGTCTGTCTCAGTCTGTCTCTGTCTCAGTCTCTGTCTGTCTCAGTCTCTGTCTCTGTCTCTGTCTCTCTCTCTCTCTCTCGCTATCTCTCTCTCTCTCTTTCTCATTCCAGCTTCGGCAGTCGAAGCGATAACATCGCAGCAGTGGTGCTCCCGTCGCCTATAGTATTAACAGTGTTCACTGAATTTTCAGACTTAGTTTTTGCGATACACAGGTCAGTACTGTAAAGTGAAAAAAATAAGTTTGCTGTTTTCTGCCCAAGGGAAGAAGTATTTTTATATTGCACTTATGGTATTCATCGATATGGAAATGAGGAGATAAAATAAGAGAATCCACAAAAGATTTAAAGTTGGACTTGTTGAGTGAGGTCAGTTATTTGAAAACAGTGACTTAGCAAACTCGCGACGTGATCGTTGTGCTGTCGAAATGTTAATAATTTCATTGTGGATCGTCTGCTTAAGAAATTTTGTACACTCGTGTGGGCGACAAAAATTCATAATGTTATTGATCGATTGTTTCGTCGGTTGGAGGCTTGGAGACGTTGCGTTTTGAATGGTCGCCATTTTGGCACCATTCTATCACCTCCGTCGTCATCACTACTGTTGCCCCCTCCGCACTCTTGTTATGATCGACGACTACCTCCCGCTTCCGCTCCTCACCATCATTAAGGCGATCTCAGAGTTTGCCAAACCAGGATTACACGAGATTCAACCTGCGGTCGTTAATTAGCAAGTTAATTGAGTTAGAACTTTCAAGTTATTGTTTGAATCGCCATGACCAGTACGTGGAGTTGTCCTAGAGGTGCTGAGCGCTTTCCAGATGACTTTGTGCTACTATTGCCTACCAATGCACGTTTGGGTGATTATTGCAACAGACCGTATTCAGCGAATACTCAAGATTTTCTGCAAAAGCTTTTTTTTTTCTTCAGATTCTTGACACCATACACAGGCAAACGACGCAGCTTAGCTGTCAGCTCAAGACATATTCTCACGCCTAAAAATATCAGTCAAGGAAATCAAGGGTGATACGAGCAAATTGCATCAGGAAACACAGCAAGTCGTCGGAGTTGAAGAATTTGCAAATCACCCAGCCAAGCATTGATTCTGGGGTCAACACCATAGAAGACGAATTGGGTCAAGATTGACACTGCAGGTAGGAGGAACAACGTGAAGTTTGCAGGCGTTCCTGAACTGCGAGGAGACAGCCGCACTCCGCTTGACGCCGTCATCGACCTCCTCAACGTTCATTCATTCTACGATGAGTGGAGAGAGTCTGACTTTGAATCTGCACACAGAGTCGGCCAGAACAGAACAGAGGGTCTCGTCCTATTATCGTCGTTTTCGCCAGATTCTACGACGAGCTACCACACGGAATTTCGTCAGAGGCTTAGAGTCAAGGGCATCAGAGTTGCTGCGGATCTGACAGCAAAACAGAGGAGTTTTGCCCATTAACAACAATACCCACAGATACAATGAAGACGTGTTAGCTAGAAATTGCATTGTTTGTAAAAACATTGTCGAGAATGAATACCACTTTTTGTATATTCGCCCTTTGTAGGTTATAATGATCTAATAACTCGTTTTTTGTGTGTAATCGACCTGCATGAAACGACACAGCGTGTGGGTGGCTCAGACGTTTGTAGTGTGGTGCTGAAGTTTGCCTGTGAGGTAGACAACTTACAGGCATGGTACCGCGTCAGGCATCACATCCACCTACACCCAATGATCCTCCGCCTAAACAGATGTTGCGTCGCTGACATGCATGCTGCTTATGACGTTGGCTGTTGTCGTTGTGGCTGCTCTTCATTTGGATTACGGAAAATGTTGTTGTAGTAGTTGTTATTGCTTGTTCTGTTGCTGCTGCTGCTGCTGCTGCTGTGTGCTTGTTCAAGGCTTCCTTTGCCGCTAAGAATGCTGGTACAAAGAGTAATGGCAGATGCTCAGCAGAAGAAAAAACGAAACTGCTGACTATAGAATGTAGCAAAGCAATTCATGACATCAGTGCATCAACACGTCAAGACATCATCTCATCAAGGGTATCACATCGATTATGAACATTTTTCATCAAGGGTATTATATCGAATATATACATTTCTCATCAAGGGCATTACATTGATTATGAACATTTCTCATCCAAGGGTATTACATCGATTATGAACATTTTTCATCAAGGGTATTATATCGAATATGGACATTTCTCATCAAGGGTATTACATCGATTATGAACATTTCTCATCAAAAGTATTACATCGATTATGAACATTTCTTCCCTAGTCCTGTTTAGCCAAGCGTGAAAGGTTCGCCACTTTTCGTCAGACCTCCAAGGAGAGCCGTGTTTTAGGTGTAAATGTGATGATGACTATTCCAGGTCTGTTGCAACAGTGAATTGCCGCATCTAAACTACAGCAACTGTTGTTATCATTATCACGGGCCTCGTGCATGGAGCCGTCCTAAACATTTTGTCCTAGACAATAACAGTTCAAAGGATGGGATTGTTTCAGGTTTAGTGTGACATTTGTTGTCTCACTCTATGTATGGAAGCTGCAGAATTTACTTTTCATCTAGCCATAAACCACCATCATCAACATTTTACGCCATCTTTGTTTGGCGATTTCTATGTGTACCATAGTTACTGTTGAACATACTTTCTATATGGAATTAATATATAGTATGTAGTTATGCATTAAAACCGTTGGTGTGTTATACGTTTTATTAACATTGTTGCTTTAAACAAATTCATTTCAATCAATCTCCTATCCCCTATTTTATTCCTTTGATGGATTATAGTAGATTTATTTGTGAACTGGATTGTTGAACACGTTGAGAACGAGAGATTTGTGCTGCGTGTGTATGCGTGTAAGAGAGGGAGAGAGAGAGAAAGGTAGAGAGGTTGTATGCATGATGTGTAATCTAAGCTCACCTTGTATAAAGTGTTCCATTTTTAATTGAATTCTTTTACACCAGCGCTGCGATATTGCTTATTGTATGAAAATGTTTCTGCGCTTAATACATTAATCAATTAATCATTTAATAAACGTTGAAGTTTAATCTTCATAGCCACCATTGGTAATAAATATGGGGAGACGGGGGTCACCATCCCAGAAAAGAGGGGTAGGGACCTAAATCAACACTGAACCACTAGACTGTTCAGATAGACAGTGAGAAATGCTTACTTTCATTTTGCTCACCACGGAATTCGAACCTGGATCACCGGTATGCTAAGCGTATTATGGATGAATGCGTTGTTTCCATGGTAACAAACGAGATGTGATAAGATTCACGCTGTTTGTCGTCTAAAATCACGAGTACGGTAAATAGGCCAATACATTGAATTGTTGGTGGTAATGACAAGGTGAAGGTTATCCAGAAATCATTGAGTCATAGGGATAGAGGCGTTAAAGTCCTTTCTTTTTGATGAGTATATTGTGGATGTCGTCTGTTACGATTGAGACGAGCACGTTCCGATCATTTTAGTTTGCAAAAATTGCGATGATAACGTGTATTTACCTTGGATTTGATTTTGCACTGTTGCTACAAGAAGCTTTGTGTAATGTTGCTAATTTTCGTCAGTCGATATGGTTGTAGTATTGTTGAGAATGTTTTGGAATTAGTTGTTTATTATGGATCGAAGTTTCCAGATCTATCCGACAAAAGCTTGTATAAACTGAGGGATATTCTGTGACGTAAGACAGTGCATAGTTCGGGTGAAGAGTTTTATTTTGATTGGGTGTTATTGCGTCATGCTGGAATGTTCTAAGCTTTATTGGATTACAGAGAGACTATATAATGCACTGTCTGCTTGAAGAAAGGTGATTTTTGAGTGATTTTTTTTTAAAGGGATCTTGTATGTAGTGTTTGGTGTTTGCTGAATAAAGTTAGAAAACTCTATACGACGACTCCTGCCTCGTTGCTGAGTGAACAGGCTGCGTGGATAAAGGAATTCAAGTCACACATATAAAGATTCAAGCATCGGGGCTGAATCGAAGACGTGTAACATCGTTCAACTCCACTGTCTCTCTTCCCCTGTTCTAAACGAAGATAGAACTTATCCACTCATTCACCGCAGTGGGCTGGGATGCTGGAGGTGCGCTGTTTCGTTCTTTCTGCCGTTCAGTTGTCCTATCCTAATTGGTAAGGGGACTTGAGGGTGCTCAAGCTGGAACTGTGTCCGTGCTTTCCGCTGTTGTGGCACCATCCTAGCCTGACCACTCCACCCTTTTTTCCAACTGTTGTTTTCTTCTTCTACAACTTGACAAACAGACAACAGGCAGGCGGGTAGGCATGATGCCAAAGTCGTGCGTGCGTTGTGACTCGCGGGCCTAGCGGGAGATTGACACTAAGTGGCAATTGTTCTCCCACTGCTCACAACGCCACTATAACGTCTTCATCTTGTGCAGCGACACAAAAGTTATCGCCCATTTGCTTCTAAACCAACATTACCTCCCTTTTACTTCCCTATTCCATAGAACTGATACAGGTCCTTTAAAACCTGAAACAGTTGCTTTCCTTGGAGTGTTAGGTCGGTGACTTCTTTTGTGCATTAAAACAGTTTAGAGCGGTTATCTCCGTTTCGCAAGCGAGGATTCGGTGTTATCTCCCATTTTGCCAGCGAGAATTTTGGAGTTGTTATGTTTCCTTTTTCGTGTCAGTTTTACAGCGAGCTATTACCTCCCTTGCCTGTGGGTGGTAAGACGATGTAAGACAAGCAATTGAGCAAGGCAGATAAACATTAAAAACTCGTTGTCTTAGCATACTCCTCCATCTTCTTCTGCTTCTTTTTCCTGTTGTTCTTTACTGTTTTTCCTCGGTGTTCCAGCTTCTTCTGTTGGCAGCTGACGCCTATATCGTCGTTGTTTCAAACTGTAGGTTTCTCAGTGTACTACTCCCTCGTTGACTACAGTGTTCTCATCCTCAGGCGAAATTATTTCCTCGTGTTTTGTGCAAATGTTTCGTCGACCCTGTCCTGTGATAAGTTTCATTCGCTGCGTTGTATAGAGGAGAATATTTAATGTTTTCCACAGTTTTCTTCCAAGTTCTTTACTTTGGCGTTGAGGTGACTTAAATATTAGTTCGACCAATGTTATATCCACAGTTTGAATGTGATTATGCAAGCTTCGTTTATTTGCACAAATCTTCCAAAGGTATTTGACATTGAACAATTTCAAACCAGACCAAATTTTGAATAACTGTCAATTAGCCTAAAATATTCCCTGTAAAAATTGAACTTTTTGATCAACCCCCTTCGCCTTTGAGGATTCTAATCATGGCCGTTTGCCTATCCAAACGTGTAACGCTATGACGAAGTCGCTCCAATGATGGGTAGTAGACGAATTGTGAGTGTTCATTTTGCAGGCTGTTTAGCACGCCTCTTCTAGTATTGTCTCATGCTTGGATTGGACCCCAAGCCGTTTGTGTGCCAGCTGTGTAACTAAGCTTTGTGGCCAAGTGGCTGCTATGGCACGTGATGGCTTGATGCCCGTCCCGCCTGCAGCACTGGGATTACTCGAGGATTAAGTGCCGTGAGGTTTGAGCAGAAGGCTGATGTCTGTCTCTTCACTCAAACATCTTTGAGGCCTAGGCTTGATCCAATCCTGACACTATGTATGCGCACTGTTTGTCACCTGTTGACACAATGCTAGAAACAATGTTTTAAGATAGAGACTACAGCTTATAGTCTAATCATCATCATCATCATCATCATCATCATCATCATCATCATCATCATCATCATCATCATCATCATCATCATCATTATTATTATTATTATTATTATTATTATTATTATTATTATTATTATACAGGATGACATGACGCGCTCTTTCTTCAATCGAATTTAAAGGTGGATATTGCTATTACATGTATAGGCGGAAATTTAATTTTAAGTTAGATTGACTGCATTAATGTTATAATAATAATAATAATAATAATAATAATAATAATAATAATAATAATAATAATAATAATAATAATAATAATAATACAAGATGCTATACGCGCCTTTCCCCAAATCATTCAGGCTCAAAGCGCGGCGATCTATACCAACATACACGCTCACCTGTCTCATCCACCCTCACACACAACAAATACACCCAGCACTCAAACAGGTGGTGTAAAGGTAGGGAGATCGCTATTATGGAAGGGAGGCAGGAAATCGGGGTACCCAAAGCTAACCCTCTGTGACTTTAAAAGTTGTGTAGGCATACCTATGTTATATAAGTCCATCGTCTTTAGGGTTCGAACTCATGGCCTTTGGCCTAAGAATCCAGCGCCCTACCAACTATGCTCGCAGGCTATCCTCAGACATGCAGTGAGAATAGCCCTTGTGCTTCACTGTAAAAATCAGTTGTGAACTGTGTGCTTCCTGCTCGCAGCGCCAACTGTTAATGCTGTGTTTGTTATCCTAGATAATATTTATTGTGGCACTAAATGTTGGTTGTTGTGTCTTCATTGTCGTCTTTGTGCTGTTGCTTGTTGTACTTTGCATTAACCTACATTGTCTTGACGTTACGCATTTTTGGTGTTTCATAGCTGCTATGATCGACGCTTTATTATCACTGTCAATCGTACAATGCTTTTTAGTGTCGGATCTGTTGAAATGTCGACAAACGCCCCCCGCATGAAGATAGAAAAGACGACTACGTCGACGATTGAATGACGTGTAGGATCAGACAGAGAGATGTAGCTAAAGACAATTGTGCATACGCCGATGACACGGGTGAAAACGACGGCGATGACAACCATGGCAATGATGTGTAGGACCAGATAAGACACACTGTTAACTAAGATGTTGAGGCAGATGACAATAATGATGGTAACGATGATGACGACGACGATGATGACGATAAGCGTGTTTAGGTACGTGGACAACGTAAATAGCAGAGGGAAAGCGTGGCTAACTTGATTGATTTCTTTATTTACTCGTTTTTAATATCGCTCTTTTCCCACTCAAGATCTAGTCAAGGCGCCGGCCAATACACAATCTCTCAAGCTGCCCATTTGCAGCTTTAGGCGCACAAAGCACAATCCTGGGGATGGGGAGATGGGACCTAGTGCTTGCTGAATGATCTTTAAAAGTCCGTGAGATGTAATGCGTGCGTGCACACACTAGTCCTCGGTTTATACTCTCATCAGAAGAAGTAAAACTATATCTAAGACAGTGGAGCAAACTACTTGCAGTCAAACAAGCGGAGACATTATCGCATTATCTTTTTTCCGTCCCTCTGTTTCTCACTGGCCAGACTGACCTGGTGCACATGCGCATCATCTTTCCAACAATGAAGAACCAAGAAGCAAAGTGGTCTAGTCAACTAGTCAACAGCATGTACTCTACCCGTGTTCTACCAATGGAGCTGCATACATGTAGATCCTTTTGTCTCTCAGCTCTCAAACTGCTCGCCTTTGTGCTACTTGCAGATCACTATGCCCATACCACAGAGGGTTATGATCACTGAGAAAGAGTAGCTTGCTGTATTTTGTCACGGTTTTCACACGAGAGAGAGAGAGAGAGAGAGAGAGAGAGAGAGAGAGAGAGAGAGAGAGAGGGAGAGAGAGAGAGGGAGAGGGAGAGAGAGAAAGAGAAAGAGGAGAGGGAGAGAGCGAGGGGAAGGAAGGCGGGGTGGGGGACTGTCAGATTCTCTGTGTGTGTATGTGTGTGTGTGTGTTAGTCAAAATGTGTTTTTCACTGTGTCCATATTAATGATAATAATGATATTTTAATGTTAGTTGCTAGAGTAAGCTCTTGTGCAGTATCATGATTTCTGTACTGTATACCCCAAGCTTGCACAGTTACTTTCAGTGACCTGCCCCTATCAAGGATAAATTTCACGCCCCTTGCTTCCACAGGGGAGATAAACCACGTCGACAGGGGAGGAAACTATCTAACTTTTTCAACAACCATTTTCCACCACTTTGCCACCTCTGCTGACACGTCACATAAAAAATGCACGTCACGGCGATAGATTACGTCATGTGGATGGCAGGTGAGAGAGAGAAAGAGAGAGAGAGAGAGAGAGAGAGAGAGAGAGAGAGAGAAGAGAGAGAGAGAGAGAGAGAGAGAGAGAGAGAGAGAGAGAGAGAGAGAGAGAGGACGACGACGACGAAAAGCATGACGACGACGACGTGGTATGAATCATATATATTAAAAGATCAGCTGTTGGACTTTGACCACAACACTCCCTGTACTCTCTCTCTCCCTCTCCCCCTCTCGGCGTCGCGGGCAGGATTTTATAGAGATTGTCCACGCAAGTATGCCGAAATACAATAGTTGGTGAATAACTTTACTTTTGAAGAGATCTCGTTTTCCTCCCACACAACCGAGCCAAAAAGACAATCAAAGGAGTCATGGGGAGAGCAAAAGAGGGAGAGTGCAGTGGGAGAGGTGGTGCGCGTGTGATGTGCGCGCGTGTCAGTCTACTTGTTTGCCATCCTTGACAGTATAGTTCCTGCAACAGTATTAACATCAGGACTCGGCAGTGCTGTTTTGCTGCTTGTCATTTTGTCCTGTTCGCGCTCGGCTGTGAAATAATTATTGTCCACCAGAAGATCCTCACCCCTCTGTTATCCATTATTCCAACACAGTTGGTAAAAACAAAACAGTCCGGTCTAGTGTTTGTTTTGTTGTTCCTTAGTCTATGTACAAACACCTGTATAGCAGTACCCCCTTCACAACCGCTTTCTTGACGATGATAGCGCAATAATGATCTGGTAGAATTTTCGTTCGGGGAACGTACTTGTCGTCAGCTGACATACTTTTCCAGCGAAACTACGGCAGCTGCAGTGCAACGCAACGCTAACTAGGATAGGTGTATAGCCCCCAAGTCCGGCCTAATTGTAGCCTGTAATGATAACTACAGAACTAAGCTTTGGACAACACTCCAACATGGTCAATACAGGAGATTAAACTGTAACCCGTACCAATAATAGGAGCCTGTTATTCATTGCAACAGTTTCCTTCTATTTTTAAGTTTTCTTTTTCATTTATTCATGTCTATTTGTCATTGTCCATCTCATTTTACCTCTATTTGTGTTCATTTGTATTTTTATTTGTTCCTGTCTATTTATAGATTTTCTTTGTATTTCTTGTTATTCCTTTATATTTCTATTTATTTCTCTCTCTCATTATTCTCTCTCTCATTATTCTCTCTCTCTCTCTCTCTCTCTCTCTCTCTCTCTCTCTCTCTCTCTCTCTCTCTCTCTCTCTCTCTCTCTGTGTAATATATTCCAAGGCACTCCCATGAGTATATATCCTTGAGGCATTATCTACTGGACAAATTATTTTCACTAAAAATCCAATCATATCAATAATTTTTCTTGTACTTTGTCTTCTCAATGTTACTCATGTATTGTCTATTATTCACTTAATTAATTTAGACATTGAAAATAAGACAATGGTTCCTTTCTGTTTCTAGATGTCGTTATATTTCTAATTGTTTAGTTATACTTACGTTGTTAGTACGTGTATGTGTTCCAAGAGCGGAGGTGTCAAATAGCTGCGTACGGCCAAGCCGGCCTCATCCTGTACACTATTGTGTTGATATTACTTCTACATTCAGTAGTAAAGCTCTTTTTGTGTGTTCACCAGTTGTTCAACTGCACCTCGTAGCTCGTTTTTGTACGCATTTCGTCGGCTTCCCCACGCTAGTCCAACCTACCGTTCCTACTATTTTTCTGCCTAGAGGAGCTGAGAGTGGTTGTACAGCTTCTGCAGATTCCTCACTAGTTGGGCCTCATTCGGACACTAATAGGGCAGCTCCATACTCGCTCAACACCACTCAGCCTTCTCTTTCAAGAGATGCTGGCAGTTCTTAAGGGTGTCCGTATGAAGCGGCGGATACCTTTAAGGTGAATAAGTAATTCTGTAGCTGTGATGACAGGATTGCGGTGGGGAAGATAGCGGTGGGTTTGGGGAGGGAAGATGAGAGAGAGAGAGGTGAGAGAAAAAGAAGAAGGTAATAGATATTAAGAGGCGGGGGGAGCGAGGAGGAGGGAGGCTGGGAAAAAGTCGCTGTTGGCGCAAAATGAGAGGGAATGAGAGGCAGTGGGACCACTTCAGAGCTGTAAAATAAAAGGATTATTGACTTTACAGCCTCAACTTACCTCAGTACCCGAAGCCTCTGGCAAAGGGAACACTAATTATAAACTACTCACCATAGCAATGCAGTGCCCGTGGATCGGGGGAGGGAAGGGGGAAAGAGAGAGACGCACACAGACAGAGACACAGAGACAAGGTTTGATAGATTCCCTGCAGTCGGTGGACATGTTCAAATCTCTCTCTTTCTCTCTCTAGATTGTTTTAAATAAGTTTGGCGTGCGTGCGTATGAGTACGTGTGTCAATTTGACAATTTGACAATTTAATAATATTTGTCAGGCCACAAGGGCCACAAGGCCCACAACAAAGTGAGTTCACAGTTACAAAGCCGACATCACAAACGTTAACTAACATTCAAAGCATATACAAATCAAAGCAATAGCAAAATTTCACAACAATAAGTAACGAATATATTACTCAGGACTGAGTGCCAAACATTAGTAAAGAAAACATATTTCAAAACACATACACCCCCCTCCCACACACACACACAAACACACACACAACCCACGATATGATACGTTGTGTGTGTTTGTGTGTGTAACTTGATCACTATTGTATGTGTTAAATTATAATATTGTTCTAAGATTATTTTGTTATACTAATTGTTACAGAGGCCATAAGTAAAATAGCACACCCATTTTTACTCTTTTAAAACCCTTGTTTAAATACAATTGTTATCTTATCTTATCTTATCTTATCTTATGGCTCTCTCTTATCTTCTCTCTCGTCTCACTCTCTCTCTCCACCTCTTCTCCTCACCCCACCCCTTCTTACAACCAGGCACCCCACTTCATCCCTAACTCCACCATCGTTCCTTCGTCCGCAGTAATCGTTTTCTGCTATCGCCCGTTATTATTATCATCGGTTTGATGGAGTTCATCACACATCGCCCATCATCTTTTTTTCCAATGAGCTTTTTTCATCTCTTCTCTTTTTGATCTCCATTTCCTTGTCTTTCGTACAACACAATACAATACAAATCAATACAATACAATACAGCTTTATTTGTCTCGTAGGGAGCAGTTGCAATTGCGGGAGCGAACAGAATTGTTAGTGTACACAGGAGCACAATTTTAAGTACTCGGTATCACTTATCCCCACATAAATTGCAAAATTGCAACAATATCACAAATCAAAGTCGGTATTTCATATATATATGAAACCATTTGTTGGTATGATGACATGATCAGCGATTACGCACGATCAACGACGCGTTGAGGGTTGTGGACGCGTCACTGATGACGAGGGGTGTTCCGCGCGATAGCGATGATAGGTGTGATTTGACCGTTAGCAGGCGGTATAAGGATTAATGGAAGTTTACCGTACGAGGCAGTGCAGTTGATGTGAGCATGCTACAATAGCCTAAAACAACCCAATACTGCAAGGAGCAAACGTATGTGACTTAGATACGAGACTATTGAGGTCACCAAGGGTTTTCTCTGGGTACTCCGGTTTCCTAACTCCCTTCCATAATGGTATTGGATGCAGTCAATATAAAAATTTTACAAATTAAAAAAAATGGATTTACTGTCTTCTATTAGCGACGTTCCTTTACACCACATATTTGAGTGATGAATGCTTGTTGTGTATGTGGGAGTGTTTGTACATGTGAGCGTGTATGTTGGTTACAGATCGCCGCGCTTTGAGTCTGATGTAGGAATAAGGCGGGTATAGCATCCAGTATTATTATTATTATTATTATTATTATTATTATTATTATTATTATTATTATTATTATTATAAAGTATGCTACAGCACACACACACATATACACGCACACACACACACACGCACATAATTTCTTTAGCAATCGGCAAAAATCTCTCTATCTTTCTCTTTCTTTCTTTCTTTCTCTTTCTGTCTCTCTCTGTCTCTCTCTCTCTCTCTCTCTCTCTCTCTCTCTCTCTCTCTCTCTCTCTCTCTTTCTCTCTCCTACAAATGCAAACAAACAAAACCTAGCGCAATTGTCAGACATCAAAATCAAGAACATATCGAGTGGTTTTGTAGCAGAGCTTGAGTTCACCCTATGTATGACTGAAACACTCGTAGAACGCTTGGATTGTTGATGCCCTCGGCCCGCCCGTTGTGAGCAGATTGTTCTCCCGTTAGATCTCAGTAACCAGATACCGTTCACGCGAGACAGAGATCAGGCACACAGTTGTCTCCCTTGCCTAAAGGGCAGGTAATTATTGCACAAGAGAAGGAAAACCTAGGTGAATTATTTTAGGAGAGGTAACCCAGGTGAAACTGAAAGTTTCGAAACAGGAGAAAGGAGAAAGGTTGTTGCACGTTCTTGATTGCACGATGTATTTTGTGCTTCTGAGCTGAGAGCAGATGAGGTAAATGTAATTGTAAATGTTTTCCAGTAAACCTTTGGTTCTCCCTGTCATCAGGGCGAACTATGCAAGGCCGGGGTCCATCTCATTTTCCTCACTGCTTTTTACCGCCATGGCATTGGGGTTAGCTCAGAAAAGAGCAAGGTGCTGGCGAACAGTCACAGCATTATCAGCAGCAACATAAGATGGATAAGATGCAATCATTTAATTATCTTGGCTCCATTATAACAAAGGACGGCAGATCCTCCACTGAGATCAAGACCAGATTAGCAGTGGCCAAAACACCTTTGGCCGGCTTGAACGAGATCTAGAAGAGTAGATATATTCATTTCTGCACCAAGGTAAAACGCTTCAGGTCTGTGGTCTTGGCCGTTCTGCTGTACGTCTGCGAAATCTGGACATTAACAGCAGAATTAGAAAAACGCATCCAAGCATTTGAAATGAAATGCTATCGCAGACTACTTTATATTGCCTGGCATGAACGCAAAACGAATGACCACGTCAAAAACCAGGTCACGTCACTTTCAGGTCATCAAGAACCACTCCTTGCCATTGTCAAGAACAGGACGTTGGCGTGGCTTGGCCATGTTACGCGGCGCCACACCTTGCAAAAACTATCCTGAAAGGAACAGTGTACGGAAGCAGGAGCAGAGGATGGCAAAAGAAGAGCTGGACAGATGATGTCAAACCATGGACAGTGCTAGATATTCCGCGCCTCTTCACAAGACCGAAGTGGCGACAAATCTCTTCGTAGGCATTCTCCATGTCTCCCCAACGGCCTGTCCGCCTGAGTGACTGACCTGAACTGAAGTTTACCCCAGGTTCTAAGTAAGACCAGAAAAGTCGAGTTAAAGTTGACTGCATGATCTTAAAACAATTCACCAGTAAAAAGTTTCAAAAACCATTTGTGGTGGTACAAGAAGAGCCTTGGTAAAAAGAAAAGCTGTCCGACGTTTGTGGCATAGCCTTTCTTCAGGGACAGATGGAAATGTAGGGAATTATAATAATAAAAGAGCTGAGTGCAAAACATTTGGCAAGAGGAAGAGAAATAATGGAAATGCTGTTATGACTCTTTCGCGGAGGGGATGAATGGTTGATCGAGTCCTGTTCAACAGTATGTTCAGAATAGTACTTTGCCACAATCTTACTCTAATCATTAACTGGTTTCGATGGGGGTTAGATGTCTCGTGGAGGAGTAGGAAGGAGAAAGCGAATGCTATTCTACATTGTATTGTGTTTTGTTTCCAATGCCTTGCTTTGAGTGAAGAGGTGATATGTTAGATTTTTAGTTTGAGGATCATCGAGGAAGGTTCCCTCTGCTTCATACCTTATCTCTGGTACTGCTAACAATTCCACAGTGTTAACAATTCCACAGGTACTCAAAGAATGCTTTTCTCTTTTCATTACCTAGTTGTGGTTGGGTAAGATGAGAGAGTGAGAGCACGATGAGCGTTCATAAAGTACTCCACCAATAACGTATTACCATTATCAGCTCTTTGCAATGGGGTAACATCGTTCGTAGATGGTACTGCAGGGAGAGTGCCATTCTGCACTGGGTGCTGTGAAGGATGTTACTATCATTTTCAAGTAAGTGTGATAGTTGAGGACTCGTGGAGGGGGAGGGCGGTAGTCCTTCTGTACTGTAAGGTACTCGCCTAACTCTCATTATCAGCTAGTTATGATGAGGCAATGATAGTGTTGTTCAGCTTTTGCCTTCACGGAGAGTCTAATTGGCCATGGTGTGTTGCCTTCAGTGCTGTAGCTGCAAGCCATGTCGCGTCATTTGCACACTAGCTGCCTTCTAACAACTGGCGTCTCCTCCAAGCTTCCAGGCGTATTTTTCTTGTTTTGATGTGGGTGTGTGAAGGCCACACAAGCTGCTTTCTGACAGTAGTACCTTAGCAGTACATCTCCTCTAGTGAAACCATCGGTTGATCAGCGGAAACGCGTGCTCTGTTGCTTGCAAACTACTTTCACGGTGGTATCTTCCGACCACTGCACTCCTCGAACACCACTGCACCCTTCTAACTCCAACCTCCTCCTCTACCTCTCTGTCTCTGTCTGTCTGTCTCTGTCTCTCTCTCTTTACCTCTTTCGCTCTCTGTTTCTCTCGATCTCTCTCCCTTGCCTCCGCCCCTTCTCTCTCTCCTCAGTCTTCTCTCTCTCTCTCTCTCTCTCTCTCTCTCTCTCTCTCTCTCTCTCTCTCTTTCTAGTCTTCCCTCGACGTCAGGCATTACTACTACTACTACTACTACTACTACTACTACTACTACTACTACTACTACTACTACTACTACTACTACTACTACTACTGCTGCTACTACTACTACTACTACTACTACTACTACTACTACTCCTCTCTCTCTCTCTCTCTCTCTTTCTTTCTCTCTCTCTCTCTCTCTCTCTCTCTCTCTCTCTCTCTCTCTCTCTCTCTCTTATCCTCCCTCGACAGGTCAGGCGGTACTACTTATTTTATATTCACGAACCTCATTTCGTAATTTTGTTTTCACGAACCTCATTTCGTAAGTGAACGTTCAATACAGTTGAAGAAGCTTTCAGTTGAGACTTACTTCCGTTTCTGAACCTTGGGAGGCTTTCAGTCGTGTGCGATCAGATTTATGATTTACATTTTAGAATAGAGAACCTGTTATGGAGGTTATTGTTCTTTTAAAGTGGTGAGTGGAGTATCCTATCCTATCCCATAACTCGGAGGTCGTAGGGGCACCACAGATGATCGTTTAACCAGCGTACTCCATCTTTCCCTGTCATCAGCAACCCTGATTGTTTCGCTCAGCGTCAAACCAGTCCATTCTCGAATGTTGTCCTCCCACCTCTTTTTCGGTCTCCCTCTTCTTCTACCTCCTTGCACTGTGCCTTGAGGGAGGGTCTTTGCAAGGCCTGATGATCTGGTGACGTGGCCATACCGTCGGAGTTTACGTTTTTTCACCACTGTGAGCAGGTCATCGTGTTGTCTAATGGCTTGTGTGATGGTCTGTCGTGCTATAGAAGACTTCTGGGCATTTCCTATACCCAGCACATCACCAACGAGTGAGAGTAAGATGTGACAATAATTTATGCGTGTACGAGTTGAAGCTTTTGAGTTTGTCCCTTAAGTGAAATTAATTAAGATAAATTAATTACTCTGTAGTACTACTAATTTATGATTTAAAATATTTATTTGTTAAAAAAAAATAAAACGAAAATGATTAATCCAAAAATGACATCAAATCTTCACCAGCAACAATGTGTCCATATCATTTTCTCCAATTCCATCTACTCTGTTTCTTTATGTTGTCTCAAATAACTCCATGTTTCCTATCAATCTCTGTTATCTCTGGGGTTTTTTTTCATCCATAGCCTGCATCTGCACCTTTACCCTTCTCCATCTCCGTCTGTGATTTGGCTCGGAGGAGTCCGCTGGACCTAAAGCAACAATCAATCAATCAATCAATCTCCGTCTGTGTTCCTCCTTCTCCATCGTCTGGTTTTTGTGTAAACCTTCAGAAAACTAACAAGTCCTTAATGTCACAGTCGCAGATCTTTCTTTAAATGAAACCTTGCCCGTCAAGCCCTACTATATTATTAACTCCATTACTGTGTTCACCATTAGGTCGGCGCTCTGCGAAATGTAGCAATAGCGGAATGAAGAGAAAACGACATAATACCAGTCTAAAGAGCCAAATAGAAACACTACAGGGATGTCTACCGTAACGAAGACACATGTTTTGGCAGCTAAGGCCCCAGATATACATAGCCTCACTTTTCAGGTCTACATTGTCTTGCCTATCTATGGGTTCTCGTGCGTTTGAACAGGTTTAAAATAGATAATGTCACCAGATCAGCAGGCCTTGCAAAGACTATCCTGCAAGGCACAGTGCAAGGAGGTAGAAGAAGAGGTAGACCGAAAAAGAGGTGGGAGGACAACATTCGAGAATGGACTGGGTCACCGAGGGTTTTCTCCGGGCTCTCCGGTTTCCTCCCTCCCTTCAATAATGGTACAGAACGCAGTCAATATAAAAATTTCAAACAGAAAAATTCGAATTTCTTTCCGTCTTCTAATAGCGATCTCCCTGCCTTTACACCACCTGTTTGAGTGATGGATGTGTGTTTGGTATGTGTGAGGGTGGATGAGACAGGTGAGCGTGTATGTTGGTATAGGTCGCCGCGCTTTGAGCCTGAATGATTTGGGGTAAGGCGCGTATAGCATCCTGTATTATTATTATTATTATTACTGGTTTGACACTGAGCGAAGCCATCAGGGCTGCTGAGGACAGAGAAAGATGGAGTATGCTGGTTAAACGATCATCTGTGGTGCCCCTACGACCTCCGGGTTACGGGACAGGATAGGATAGAATATAAAATAGATCATCATAGTAGTAGCAACATAGAAACACTAGAGTGGTGCCTACCATAAGGTTGTTTGGCAGTCAAGGCTACAGGTAACTTAAAGCGAGTCTGGTCATTTTGTTCCGGCTTTGTACACTAATGATTATAAAAAGTTTTTTAATAGTCCAATTATTGAGGTAAAAGCCTTCAATTGCATATCGTCAGGTCCAAGTTTTCAACGCTCACCCATTCCTTGTTAGGCTCGGGCTCCGCTAACCAAAAGCAGAGAACCGTGGAGTATATTTACGCAATTGCGTTAAAGAATCTGATCTTTGTTGCTCGCTTTGAAAAAGCTTTCTCCGCCTGGTTGTTGACACGTGTGCGGCAGCCTTGTAAGGGTTTATACCCTAACGAAGATGAAGCTGTTTATCGTGGAAACGCTTTGTCAATACAAACAAAAGCAAACTTTCACTGTACAGAGACTCGAACACTATATAATATACAACTCCCTAGCATGCCCCCTGCATAGAATTATGCGCTGTACAAAGGGGTATTAATAGACTGGCTGTATCAGCACAGCTATAAATCAGTGTGCTAGGAAATCTTGCTATGGCCATACCACGTTTTAAAAAGCGGAAAGCTGTGTGTTTTTCTTCAATTATCTCATTTACTGTGTTGGGGTGCTTTATTTCTCTCTGTCGTCTTTCTTAAGGTCGCTAGCCACCTGCGATCGATGGTCGCTATTAAGACAGTGCTGCTTACTTTATTGCAGATTGCTGTGGGCTGTGTTTGGCCACGCCATTTCATTATCTTGTTTGCTTGCGTCAGAGCGTTGTGATTAGTTGTCAGCTGGGTCATCATCCGTTGTGGCTGTCATCATTTGTCTCGTACACAGCCGTTCATTATGTGGGCAGTTATGAAGGCTGCATGGGCATTGTCCTCGGCGGTTTGCCCAACGCTGACCATCACTTCGTTTGACCATGGGCTGTACTTACGTTAACATAGGGTCGCCATTAACTCATTAGCGACTGGTCGCGCCTTTGTCTTGCGACACAAGCTACTGACCATGAAGAAGAGGAGGTGGAGGAGCAGGAAGAGGATGATGAGAGTGACGATGAAAACGACAAAATATAGTGATCAGTACAAAGACGACGATGCCACCATGCCCTTCGGCGTAAACGTATTTAGGCGGTAAACATATTTAGGCGTAAACATATTTAGGTGCTTTTCACCTCCTTCCTTCCTTCCTTACATCCTTCCACTTCCTTCCTCCCTCCATTCACTTAGTCATTGATGATAGTGATGATGATCATTGTAGAGGCGGTGGGAGTGGTGATGCTGCTGTTAGTTGTGGTTCCTATCCTATCCTATCCCGTAACTCCGAGGTCGTAGGGGCACCACAAATGATCGTTTAACCATCGTTTACTCCATATTTCCCTGTCCTCAGCAACCCTGATGGTTTCGCTCAGTGTCAAACCAGTCCATTCTCGAATGTTGTCCTCCCACCTCTTTTTCGGTCTCCCTCTTCTTCTACCTCCTTGCATTGTGCCTTGCAGGATGGTCTTTGCAAGACCTGATCATCTGGTGACGTGGCCATACCATCGGAGTTTCCGTTTTTTCACCACTGTGAGCAGGTCATCGTGTTGTCCAATGGATTGTGTGATGGTCTGTCGGACTTCGTCGTTGGTGATGTGGTTCATTTACTCTTTTTTTTTAAAATTGTTGTTCTTGTTGTAAAGAACTGCAGCGCATGGCAGCCGCGTTATACAGTATACATTATACAGTAATAATTGTATTGCAATAAGAAGTAATAATTTCTGCAATCACACATTGTTGCGTGCGACAGGATCCTTTACACGAGAGGAAATCAGTATTATTGTAAGACTAGCTTTTAACTAAAGTAAATTCCAAAGTATGTACTTTTAGTTTCTTATCATTGTTAAAAGACCTAGGTCCAAATGTCAGCTTGATTTCTCATAAATATTAAAGATTTCTCATAAATATTAAATTGAAACCAGTCTATATTCTTACTCACAAGAAATCAATATAACTTTGCTTCGGAATTCATCATGCACGATTCTTACTCGATCTCAGAGATGCCGATAGACTTGACGTCATGACCATTACCGCTTACCTCCCTTGATGCAGGGACACATTAGAGTAGTGTCCCTTGATGAGGGAGTACATTAGAGTTGGCCCCCTTGTGAGCGAGACAATTTCGCTTCTTTTTTTCTGTTCTCTCTCTCGCTAACTGGCCCGGATGTGCCTAAGACGGTGCCATCTGAAAGGACCTGAGTGCCGAGTGTGTGTGTGTGTGTGTGTGTGTGTGCGCTTGTGTGTGTAAGTGTGTGTGGTGGAGGGGAAGGGTGGGTGTGTATTGTTGTAGTTGTTGTTTCGTTTTGTCTTGAAAGAATTAGTTTTTTGTTGTTGTTGATTAGTGGTGCTACGCGTGTCTCAATATCAGAAGCTTCATCAAAGCTACGCAATGTAATGACTCCTGTAGTGTTATCCGTTCCTAATCAACGTCGTCATTGTCCTTTGAGGTCGGTGCTTTCTTCTGACGTTTTACAACGTAAGGCCACACGGCTTAGTTAAGAAAATACAGTTTTAGACAGTTAAGAAAATAAGATTTCGTGTTATCCGTTCCTAATCAACGTCGTCATTGTCCTATGAGGTCTAAGCTTTCTTCTTAGTAAGGCCACACGGCTTAGTTAAGAAAATAAAGTTTTAGACAATTAATAAAATAAGGCTTCGGACAGTTGAGAAGATCAAGTTTTGGGCAGTTAAGAAAATAAGGTTTTGGACAGTTAAAAAAAAGTTTCGGTGGACAACACTCTCGAGCGCGCAAGAGACTTAGGTTTGTTTTTTTAATGGAAAGAGTTGGTTTTTTTCTCACGAGAGACGACTTTGTACTTTTTGTACGATGTTTTACATCCATTCACCCTATTCATACTGCCAGTAGTATTTGCGGACCGTTATATGATGCATCCTGAGACCTTTTGCAGAAACTCCTGTATTTGACGCAGTGTTTAGTGCGATCTTAGTGGCAGAATGAAGCAGTTGATCATAACTAACAGGGCTGTTAGCATTGTACCTGTAACAAGAAAGGTAAAGCCAAACAGATAAAACTGCTTACTGCGACCTTTCGCAGACTCCGCTGTATTTGATGCAGTGTTAAGTGATCTTGTGTGGTGTAAAGGTGAAGATGGTCATGTAACAGGTGGTTAACACTGTGCATGACCAGCAGCAATAGCAAGCTAGGGTAGCGCAATCTAACGAAGACACCAGCGCCAACAACCAGATCTGGTTTCGATGTAACGAAATTGAGAATCCGGACATTTAATTGAATTCTGGTACCCGTTTCTGCAACTATATGCTGAAAAAGAAGAAAAAAAAGACAAATGATCTAAAACACTATTTTTTTTTGCGGAAATAGCATCAGTAGTGTCATTTGCAGTAGCAACATAAGCTGTTGTAGTAGCCTGTGTACCATGAAAACACGTCACATAGCGGACGTCATACATACTATAAACACGTCACTTATTCCTCACATAAGCATCCGTCATTGGCGGAGATAATCGTGACATGCGTTTACATCAAGACGTCGGTGTGGAGTCACGTAAAGTGACTTAAATCTTATGTACATGAAGTACCTATGTTAATTTATGTGCGGTAATGGTATTTTATACAACCTGTAGAGTTGTAATGCTTGGCGGACGTAATGTGTAACTATAATGAAGTGTTGCGTTTAATATTGAACGCATCGTAAGTGTACACTACGCAATCTACAAGCATATAATGCCTTCTGCAAAGGTCATTGTCATGTACCATGCAGCACTACGTCTTCTTGATAATGCATTGGTCCTTGAGGGATTGCACTAATGCATCACAGAACCTCAAGACGTTTGATACGGTCCTTCAAAGCCAGCCGCTGAAACTTCTTCAAAGCCACCTGATAGTCTTATGTATACTATATACAGTATAATCTTATATATATTATATATAGTATAATCTTAGGCCAACTTGTATAAAAAGTAATAAAACCGAAAGTATATATTTTAAAAGTTTGTAGAGACTTTAAAACTTAGATCTACTGAGTCTTTACATTATGCTGTTTACATCAATTTACAAAGTATCTCTACTGTTCTTGCATATTTTACGAAGGCTTTTCACTCAGTTGCTTGCATCCAGGCTTTATATAGGTATACATGATATAATTTTGATATGCCATATTCTATTGACCCTAGATTTGTACAGTGGGGTGGGGGGGGGGAGGGACAGGCATGATAATGAAATTGCATATTAATTTCCATTACTGAGTGCAGATTTCATTGAGATGACATTATGGCTTGCCACTGACAGTGATATTCCATTTTTCTCTTGAGTATAATAATAATATTATAATACTACAGGATGCTATACGCGCCTTTCCCCAAATCATTCAGGGTCAAAGCGCGGCGATCTATACCAACATACACGCTCACCTGTCTAAGGTTAGGTAGGATGCTCTGCTTGAATAAACCTAGGTAGCTTTCTCCTGTTATAAACATGGGTGGAAGGAGTATTTGTGTTAGGGTGTGTGAGGCTGAACCTAGTGATACATCTCTTTTCTCTTTTAAGCAAATCTTACCTGGGCTGGCTCAGCCCGTTTTACCTGGTGGATTCTCTGGCCTGTCTGCTTTGCCTCTACCTGGTCTGCCTATTCTGGTCGGGCTGTCCCTGCCTCGTCTACTTGGCTCGGGCAGATCTTACTATGGAAACTTGTCAATAGATATACTGATGCGCATTGCTAGAGCACATTCTTGTGTTTGCACCAAAGGCCAAACGAGAGCTAGAGCCGTGTGGACAGATCTTTGGTATATCTTTGTTTTTGTGGTGTGAATTCCTTCTAGCTTGCGCGTGATACCTTGTCTGCAGCTTTAGTTACCGACAACATCAGGATATGCTTGTATATTCATCGCAAGATCCCCAACAATGGATAAAGAAGCATTCCTATCCTAGATGACAAAATCTCTAGTCTTACCGCACATTGCTGGCCTTCCCGTGTGTGCTGCCATCGCATTTCTACGTTGATGTCCTCATCCTCTGCTTTCTCATAATCCTTCTTCGTTTTCTTCTTATCATCGTCATCCTTCTTCTTCTTCATCTTAATATTCACCCCCTTTTTCCTCCTCGTTTATTCGTCTTTTTTTAGTTTTCATCCTTCATCCTCATTCTTATTCTGTTTTGTTTGCCTTCCTCATCCTACTTCTGTCCATCTTTCCAAACGATAATACAAGTTTGGTCAATCTGTACTGCTAGCAACGTCTTCTTCCGACCCTCTACCCTCCTCTTTTCTTCTTTTCCCCATCTGTCCATCATTTTCTCCCTGTCCAATAACGTTTATAAACCATTGACATGTTTATTATACTGGATATTTATTTAAAATAGAGTAGCTGCATGTGCCCGCACGTCAGAAATGAGATAGTCTTTTTGCCATGCCTGGTACAGATGGTTTCTCTTAATTCATAGGTTGTCACATTCTTTGCTCAGCGTGGCGATGCATTGTCTTTCAATAATAATATGCTACGTGTCTTGCTTCCCTCATCGTTTGCGTTCCTGGTTGATATTTTTGAAAGCGTTGTATTATTATTGTTACGTTTGAGACGCGCACGATAGTACGTGTGAAACGCGCGCGATATCGTTTTATTTTGCAAAGCATGCAATAATAGTGTATTTATCTTTGATTTGATGTTGCGTTGTTGTTAGAAGAAGCTTTGTATAACGTTGGTAATTTTAGTTGGTCGATATTATTTGAGAATTTTCTAGAGTTGGTTGTTTGTTGTCGATCGAAGCGTGTGGATAAATCTAGTGGTAACTACGAGACGCTTCCATCCTAAATAAGGTTATATGACGTAAAACAGTGATGTCGAAGTTTATTCTGATTGGTTATAATTGTGTCACGCTCGAACGTTCGAATGTTCTCTCGAGTATAGAGAGACTATATATATAGTACCGCACTGTTTCAGTTGAAAAAAAAAGAGAAAGTGAAAAGCGATTGAGCGATTGTATACAGTTGTTGATGTACGCTGAATAAAGTTGGAAAACTTCATACGACGACTCCTGCCTTGTTGCTGAGTGAACAGGTTGCGTGGATAAACGAATCTGAGTTACACTTATCAGGATTCAAGCATTGGGGCTGAATCAACTACTGATAAAAAAACAACGAGTGTAACAATTACACTGTTGTTAATGCTGATATAATTGTTACATTCGTTGTTTTTTTTTTATCAGTAGTTGATTCAGCCCCAATGCTTCAATCCTGATAAGTGTAACTCAAATTCGTTTATCCACGCAACCTGTTCACTCAGCAACAAGGCAGGAGTCGTCGTATACTATCGCTAACATGCATGTATCAAGTCTTGAAACGGTCGAAGATTTACCCCACCCTCCCTTTGACCAACCCCCCTCTCCCTGTCCTCCTTCTCCACCCCTACACGGTTTTGATCACCCGTTGGTCTGTGACGTGATTCTTTGCGCAGAGGTGCAACAATTATGCAGGTGGGTCGTACTGTTGTACAGGCAGTGAAGTTGATTTGTACGGCTGCAGGCTAACGCCACCTCTCCCTTCCTCTCCCCAGTATTATATAGGCCTCTTGCTCCTTTGTTGAATGACTGTAATCGACGCTTAAAGAGTTCCATCTCAACATTTTACGCTGTTTTATCTTCTAGAGTGGGCTGTTACCCCCACGTAGTCAGTTGTCATTTAGGTGCCGGCAACATGGCTTAGTTATCACTAACCCAGGCCTCGCCACTAGTTTGGGCGTGTGGCTGCAGGATATGAGGTTTAGCTGACATCCTGAATTAATCGGGAGACAAAAGGTTTATGTAAAACACAAGGGATAGAGGTGTGTGGCTTAAGGAGATGGGACGTTAGTTTATTGATAGCATCTTCAAATAAAACCCTTATCCTCCGTGCAATGAGGCAATGATAGGAAAACCCCCGTTGGGGTGCCGGGGGTTTCAGTATAAATAGTAACCCCACTTTCTGGAAATTTAGTGCTTTAAATTCCCACTGTCGCTGTCTTTCTCATTTGCTCTTTCTCATTCCTGCTCTGTTCTATCAATCTGCTATACTATCGTCTTATTCGCTAGACCAGTCTCCTACCTTTTTTCTTGAAAACTCTCCCGGGGCAAGACTCCTTGTTTGTGTATGAGGTCTGTTGGATCAGCTTGGGAATATTAGACGCTTTCTGCCAGGTGGTCACTAGGGCTTCCTATGATGTTATTATTTAGCAATGTAGGCATTTTGTATGTATATGTTTTGTTGATAATTTATAATTATGTTTATATTCTATTTTGTTTTTGTAAACGGGGGTTCGATGGGTTGGTTTGGGGCCTCAGCAGTCCCCTGCGTGGGATGTCTTTGTCGTAGAGTGACTGGCTGGTGGAGAGCTTTCGGTTTTACCACTAGGGTTGTTTCAGCAGATCTTTTATGCGGATCGGGGGTTGTCCGGTCCTAATTTGGCTCGGAAGAGTCCGCTGGACCTAAAGCAATAATGGTGGAATGTAATGTAATGGTAGGAAAGATATATTTCCCATTCTCTGCTGTCAAATGGTTAGCATTTGTGGGTTTGTGCCATAGATACAGATGGCTGTGTTCTCAGCTCCTCAGTGTATCGGTTGGGCTTGGTGAAATTCAAGGGTGTGATTATCCAAAGCATGAGAAAACGCCTGTCTCAGGGGAAGAAAAACCATCTTCATGCGATAAAAGTATTCACAATTGGGCAGGTTGGCAACAACAATTTTTTAAAAAGAGAATTCATTGCCAAAAACCGTTGTAAACTGTAGGGTTGCTAGTGGTAGTTTTGAAGCAAGGTTATGTTATATAATTTTGTCGTTTTAAACAATCGGAAAAAACGTTTTCCTCTTTTTGGTCACATGTCGTCACAATGTTAGTCCAGCGTGAGCGATAGAGGACGCCATGACTCCCATATCATATCTAATGCCATAGAAATTGCGTGGAGCATGTCTCAGTGTAGAACTTCGTTAAGTGGACATTGAATTGACATAAGGGTTGCCAATGGCGGCAACGTCTGTCAACCCATTAAGTTGAGGACAGAACCTCACAGTGGTCTCTGCATTCGGGTCCTCAACAGCTCACCAAGGAATTGGAGAACTTCATGCAGCCTGATCTTTAGCACCCAGGTGCTAGTGAGGGGCAGAAGAAGGGTAGTGGTAAAGATCACCGTTAAAACACAGTGTTTTGCTTGAACCTCGGGTGGAAATACTCAGCTATGTAAGGGTTTAACAATGGTTCCTACTTACTACAAGTTCTTCAGTAGGGTCATAGTCATTGATGTATACCAGAGGGTCATTGTGTGTGTGGGTGTGTGTTTGTGTTTGTGTGTGTGAATACTCTCCCCTCTGCCAGTAGACGGGCGTGCCACTGTACACATACCAGTAATTATGTGGTAACAATGTAGAGTGTAGTAAAGCTACATGGCTTATAGAGACAAAGGAAGCTTGCAGTAACATGGACAACACATGGTTGTAAAGTAGCCTGATCAACTCTCGCAGAACCCAGCTTGTCTTAACGCTAAGATGGAGCTTCGGTTGAGGGTTATAGATACAACAATACAAAACGTCAGTAGGCGTCATCGTTGCCATATGCGTAACAGGCTTCTTGTGCACAATGCTACACTTGATTTTGGTCCTCACAAAAAAGTCTAACTTTTGTATGTGCGGAAATGATCATTCAGTGCAATTGTACTTATTGTCAGTGTCGGTAAGATTACTTGTGACATACGTTAGTAGCAGTGCATCTTTTTTTTTACCCCGCCCTCTCTCTCCTTCCTTCAACTTAATATTGGTTTAGTACCCTGCCGGAGCCATAAGTCTAATCCTCAATGGTCCTCTCTCTCTCTCTCTCTCTCTCTCTCTCTCTCTCTCTCTCGCTCTCGCTCTCGTATCAGTTGTTGACTGACTGAATGAACATTGAGGTTTAACGTCTACACCCACCATTGGCGATATGGCAGACGGGGATAACCCCATCCCAGGGAAAGAGGGGTAGGGACCTGAATTAATGCTGAACCATCAGAGCAATCATAATGCTAAAATGGACCGTGAAAATGGCCACATTTTTATATCGCCCACCACGGGATTCGAACCTGGGTCATCGGTGTTGCAGGCGAACGCTCTACCAATTGAGCTACGACGGTGGGACCTTGTTGATTGGTCTGCATTCACCTTTTTTATCTCCTTTGTCCTCTCTTTCATTTTTCTCCTTCCCCTTCCCTACCTTACTTCTCCTCCTAGATCCTCCTACTCATCCCGCAAGCGGTTAAGGTGAAAGAGTAAGCGCTATCGTATGGTTGCTGCTCTCTCTTTCACGGTTGCAATGCGCACAGTGACGGAGATGAGGGCTGTCAGTGTGGAAATAGAAACAAGATGTGAACACGTTGTTCTGTCGAGCCAGCCCTGATGCATTTACTTTTAACGTGCCATAACTAATGTCGCCCGTCCACACCTATCCACCCCTGCACACCCTACACACCCTTAAACCCACTCCTTTAACCTAACCCCTAACCCAGCCTCAAGCCTAATCTCTCTACCCCTCTGTTTGTATGCGTGTGAGGGCTTGGGTACACACAGGTAAGTGTTGGGTATAGGTATATCTAGCCAATCTGCTCACATACGCAGTCCTGGTTACGCGGAGTACTGTTTCTGACCACAATCTGCAATAAACATGAGTGGATTGTTACACATGACAGCATTCATGTGTACCTACCCTGATAGTGATACCACTACCAGCCAGTCCTTTTCTTCCTTCTGCTTCTCCTCCTCATCAGCATCATTATCATTATCATTATCATTGTCGTCATCTTTGGCGCCATTACCGTCGTCGTTGTTATCACCTGTAAACAACAGACGCATTTTTTAATGAGTTTATAAGCACCGCCCACTACCTGTCATTCATCCATTTATTTGTTCATCCATTTAGTGTCTCTACATGCTACTTGCTAGTGCTTTCTCCGCCAAACTTTTTCTGTGTGCCTTTGTGACTTCTGTCAGGAGTTTCTTTATTATGCAGACTTCACTCTTTCACCTCACCATCGCGCCCTTCCTCATCACCACCGCCCTATTTCACCTTCATCCTTGCATCCCGCTTTCTGCCCCGTCATAACTGTGAGGTATTCTTGCCTCCCTGCTTTCTGCCCCATCATTATTGTGAGGTATTCTTTCCTCGTTGCTTTCTGCTCCATCATTATTGTGAGGTATTCTTTCCTCCCTGCTTTCTGCTCCATCATTATTGTGAGGTATTCTTTCCTCCCTGCTTTCTGCCCCATCATTATTGTGAGGTATTCTTGCCTCCTTGCTTTCTGCCCTATCATTATTGTGAGGTATTCTTGCCTCCCTGCTTCTGCTCCATCATTATTGTGAGGTATTCTTTCCTCCCTGCTTTCTGCTCCATCATTATTGTGAGGTATTCTTTCCTCCCTGCTTTCTGCTCCATCATTATTGTGAGGTATTCTTTCCTCCCTGCTTTCTGCCCTATCATTATTGTGAGGTATTCTTGCCTCCCTGCTTTCTGCCCCATCATTATTGTGAGGTATTCTTGCCTCCCTGCTTTCTGCCCCATCATTATTGTGAGGTATTCTTGCATCCCTGCTTTCTGCCCCATCATTGTTGTGAGGTATTCTTGCCTCCCTGCTTTCTGCCCCGTCATAATTGTGAGGTATTCTTGCCTCCCTGCTTTCTGCCCCATCATTATTGTGAGGTTTTCTTTCCTCCCTGCTTTCTGCCCCATCATTGTTGTGAGGTTTTCTTTCCTCCCTGCTTTTCTGCCCAATCATTGTTGTGAGGTTTTCTTTCCTCCTTGCTTTCTGCCCCATCATTATTGTGAGGTATTCTTGCCTCCCTGCTTTCTGTCCCATCATTGTTGTGAGGTATTCTTTCCTACCTGCTTTCTACCCCATCGTTGTTGTGAGGTATTCTTGCCTCCCTGCTTTCTGCCCCATCGTTGTTGTGAGGTATTCTTGCCTCCCTGCTTTCTGCCCCATCATTATTGTGAGGTATTCTTGCCTCCCTGCTTTCTGCCCCGTCATTATTGTGAGGTATTCTTGCCTCCCTGCTTTCTGCCCCATCATTATTGTGAGGTATTCTTGCCTCCCTGCTTTCTGCCCCATCATTATTGTGAGGTATTCTTGCCTCCCAACTTTCTGCCCCATCATTATTGTGAGGTATTCTTGCCTCCCTGCTTTCTGCTCCATCATTATTGTGAGGTGTTTTTTCCTCCCTGCATTCTGCCCCATCATTATTGTGAGGTATTCTTGCCTCCCTACTTTCTGCCCCATCATTATTGTGAGGTATTCTTGCCTCCCTACTTTCTGCCCCATCATTATTGTGAGGTATTCTTGCCTCCCGCTTTCTGCCCCGTCATAATTGTGAGGTGTTCTTTCCTCCCCGCTTTCCTTCGCACCAACACACCTTTGTAGAACACTCGCTCTTCTCAACCCCCTCCTCTCCCCCCCCTCCCCCAATCTCATCTTATCTCTTTCCTTCCTCCTATTCCCCCTTCGTCTCCTTCTCTGCGGAATTCTCGTTGTCTTCACACCCCGTTTCCCAGTAGGCTACAAGTCACTTCCATACTGAGTATACTATACAACTTGCAAAACCCCGCTGGCTGTATCTAATGCTGTAACGTTTGGTCACCGTCGAGTCCCATCGCTGTAGGTCAAGTAGTAGAGAGAGAGTTCGCCTGGCACGCCGTTGACCCAGGTTCGAATCCCGTGATGGGCCAAATAAAAGCGGCCATTTTTAAATGTACATTTTAGCAGTATGATTGCTCTGGTGGTTCAGTGTTTAGGTCCATGCCCCTTGTTCAGTGGGATGTTTATCCCCGTCTGCCATAGGGTCAGCGTAGACGTTTAACTTCAATGTTGATTGATTCATTCCCTGTTGACTCCAAAGCTCAGTGGTATAGCTATATAGCGACACTGTGCAATATACATGTCCCCCTTCCCTCATTTCTGCACTACCATTCCAATTTGGGTTTTCAATCCTATTCCTCACCTTTATAAGTTAAATCCGGAGCGCTCTCTCGGCGAAACAATGGCAGCAACAATGATTTTTAACCCGTGAACCTCACTAACTCGACCTCGACGCTCTTCCGGCTGACAAAGAAAACTATCCGCCTCCTCATCCTTTTTCTTGTTTTTCTTGTTGTTGTTCTTGTTGTTGTTGTTGTTCTTCTTCTTCTTCTTCTTGTTCTTGTTGTTCTTGTTGTTGTTCTTGTTGTTCTTCTTCTTCTTGTTCTTCTTCTTGTTCTTGTTGTTCTTCTTCTTGTTCTTCTTCTTCTCTTCCTTCTCCTCCTCCTCCTCCTCCTCCTCCTCCTCCTCTTCCTCTTCCTCCGCCTTCTTCTTCTTGTGCTAGGCAGATTTTTTTTTATTAAACAGTCTTTCTCTCCCTCTCTCATCAATGAAGTAATACAAGACCTATTTTCCCCCTCCGATCTTCTTCTTATTCTCCTGCTCGCACTTCTCAACCTGTAAAGAGTCCAGACTGCTCAGGATGCAGGTTACTACTAATGAAAACCATCTTCTGAAAGAGGCGACGTGCAGAAGCAGTAGCTGTAGATTGTAGCTCACTCAGTTGCCTGTCAGCCGCGCTCTGGAACACACACGCACGTGTTTGTCGGAGAAAAGTTTACCTGACTGTTTTCTTTAGTCTCTGCCAGCAGATCGTCGTCATCGTTGGTTGTTCGTGTTAGTTCTAGGGTTATCATTGAGCAGTTGAAAAAGGTGTCGTGAGGCATCGTGTTGCTTTTTTTTCTTCTTAAATCGACCATTATACAACTCTGTAGTGTTCGTGTGTTTCGTTGTTGCCGCCTTTTCTTTTAACTTATCTTTTTTTAATTTTCTGTGATGAAATAAATTCATCTTAAGTTCTTCCGTGTTATTTTTGTTTCTAGGAGAGGTTATGTAGTATATATGTGTGTATGTGTGATACCGACGTTATGCTTGTTTTATCGACCAGCGCCTTGAGCTGCTCTTGAACTGGAAAAGCTCTTTGTATAAACGAATAAATACGTGAACATTATTTTTTATTTTTTTTATTTTATTTACCTTATTGTCCCTTTTTCCAAGGGAAATGGGTGAAGCGCTTAAATAATGTCACGCCAGATTACAGTTCTGGGTTGTTTGTTTGGTAATTGGAGACTTGGAGTCCCGAACGTCGTTACCTGATCCTGAAGCTGCTTTTTTTGTTCAAACTTAGTTGCTATTTTATTTTTATACAGCCTGAAGCCATTATTAAAGTTTTTGATAGGTAGTTAAGCTTTAAAGGACGATGAAAGTATGAACGATTTCACCAATTTACACTTTTTATTTGGTGTTGAAACGCGACGCGCGCTGATTACGTGTGTACTTCAAATTGCGCATGTGTTTTGCTGGATATTTGTTTTCTAATGCATTGCTAGCAAGTGCAATTCTGAATTTGATAACACGTTTCATTTAGGTATATTAAATGCTAGAGAAAATAGTTTACTTCGATTTAAAACTACAACTGAATGGTTAAAGGTGTAGCGCGCGATTGCACACATGCTTCATGGTGTTTATGTTGTGTGATGTATTATTTGTACGTGCAATACGAATGTTTTGAATCGATCATCATTGGGTTTAAAATGGAGCCAAATAGTTAACCTAGATCTAAAGTGCTATAAGTTTTGGTTTTTTACCTGAACTTTAATAATAAGTACCTCAACAAAGGCACGGTGCAAGGAGGTAGAAGAAGAGGGAGACCGAAAAAGAGGTGGGAGGACAACATTCGAGAATGGACTGGTTTGACACTGAGCGAAGCCATCAGGGTTGCTGAGGACAGAGAAAGATGGAGTACGCTGGTTAAACGATCATCTGTGGTGCCACTATGACCTCTCATTTACGGGATAGGATAGGATAGGTTAGGATAGGATAGGACCTCAACAAAGCGTAACACACCTAAAAGATCAATATTGCAATGTTTATATTTTAATGTTATTGATTTAGTTAATTGTTGCTTTATTGATGACGTGTGTTTGTTATATGTCTGCTGTATTTCCTATATGTTTCTTGTACCCTCTATCGTTTTTAAGCAGTCACCTGCAAACAGTAGGTTGGAATGTGTCAATCGTTGTATCGAGTATTGATTGTATTTTATGAGCTGCAACTTTGGTAATGCAATGAATGTTAACATTATTACGTTGGCGCGTGTGTCTGGCTAGGAGGAAGAAGAACTACCTTTTTGGATTGTAGAGAGATTGTTACATTTGTGACTGTCGAACTTTGTGACAGTATTTCGTCGTTTGGGATTATAGCAGCAAATGTCACTATAGTCAACATCCCTGCAGGTTGGTTTTGTTTTGGTTGGTTTTTTCCGCATCTACTCCACCCTCACCCAACACATTGTAACATCTTTGATTACAAAATACACAAACGTTCTTTCTTTCTTTCTTTCTTTCTTTCTTTCTTTCTTTTTTTCTTTCTTTCTTTCTTTCTTTTGTGTTCTTCCTTTCTTCCTTCCTTCCTTCCTTTCTTTCTTTGTTTCTTTGTTTCTTTCTTTTCTGTTCTTCCTTCCATTCTTCCGTAATTTCTTTCTTTTCTTTTCTGTTCTTCCTTTCTTCCTTTCTTTTCTTTTCTGTTCTTCCTTTCTTTTCTGTTCTTTCTTTCTTTTCTGTTCTTCCTTTCTTTTCTGTTGTTCCTTTCTTACTTTCTTTTCTTTTCTGTTCTTCCTTTCTTTTTTGTTCTTTCTTTCTTTCTTTCTTTCTTTCTTTTTTGTTCTTCCTTTCTTTCTTTTTTCCTTCCTCCCTTTCTTTCTTTCCTTCTTTCTTTTCTGTTTTTTCTTTTTTTCATGCTTTTGTTTCTGTGTTATTTTTTATTTAAAAAAAAATAATTCTCTCTCTCTCTCTCTCTCTCTCTCTCGTAAGCTATTTCAATTATTATTTTCCGTTAGTACGGGCATGCTTAAGTGGGCATCAACTGGCCGTTCAAGCCTCCCAGCGTAACCCAGTGTGTTTTAAACCCTCTTCCAATGTATTTGATATCAACTACAGCTGTGGATTTGGTCTTTTGTAGCAACAGAAGCAGTGGTTCTGTGATGATAATATAATTTATATTGAATGGGCGTCCTTGGTGAAATAGATTTTTAGGACAATGTCCGTAAAATAGATTCTTGGGGAAAATGACTATGATATCACATAAAAATACATACATAAATAACTAATTTAGCACGTAACCAGGCAAATATATTAATAAAATATAATAAAAATATAAATATATGAACAGAATCCTAAACCTTAAACTATAACTTAAAACAACACCTTTGCAATGTCTACAACTAATAAAGAGCCGGAGCTCAAGGTCATCGTAAGGTCAAGAACATAGAAAGATCAAAGTCGGTGTAACTTCCAAATTTAATACCACCCAGTCTTTTTTTTTTCCTGGACACTCATTTTCATGTTAAACCTTGCAAGTTCCATAAAGAGCGTGTGAGTCATATGGGCTTTGCCTTTCTAGGTTACCTTTAGTAGAGAAGTTTTGCTCCGTCTTTTATTTGCGATTTCGGCACCACCTTTTTCTGCTGTTTTATTGGCGGAAGCATTTAAGGTTGTTCAACCTGGCCTAGTTCTTCGTTTTACAGCAGCTTGCTTTTGATCATGATGATTCCATAAGCGTGAAATGAAAATGCATTAAAATCAGGACTTGAAAACATAGAAACTATTTTCTCATTATTTTTGCCCCAAAATGTCTTTCTCTTTTCTTTTTAAAAACGTTTTTGCGTTTACGTCTGATATTGTGTACAAATGTTATTTTTTCCTTGCTACCAGATAGAGAAGCTTGGGTCTTTTTACAAATAAATATTTTGTTTAGCTGTCTTGCACCGATTTCTACCTTTTTTGCAGCCAAGTTGATAGTTTGTCGTATCTTAATTTTGTTTCCTTGCCTTAGTTGTTTTTTTCTCCTGGCTTCTATGCAGGCGCTTTTCGTCTTTCATATTTTTGTGTTGCTATCTCGCACCCACAATGCACCTTTCTTTCTGCCTCTCTGCTATAACCTTTCCCCCATGTTGCAGAGAGTGTGGGGGCAGTGCGAGCGTTTAGCGTGTGTGTGAGAGACATGCGGTCACTGTGTATAGCTCTGGGGCGAGTTTCAAAACAGCGAGATCTCGGTAGATCCCGGTAGATCTTGCTCATTGGGTCGTTTCTACGGCTGCTCGCTCGCTAGTCAATCGCAAGGCGAGGCGAGAAAGAGCTAGGCGCCTCTCGGGGTACTTTGCCTGCAAGATCAAGATGGCGGAAAGTACGCGGTTTATGCTACTTGGAATCTGTTACGGTGATAATTCGATGGTAAATCTTCGAGTTTCAACCAGATCATGGGAGGGGGTGAAGAACTGTATGTGAACAATTTTGCTTTTAATCGATTTTGATGATACATTTGATTTTTTTTACTTTATTTGATTTTATTTTCGCAAATCGCCCAACACATTCGAAGGAACCGCCGTTTGTGTACAAATTGAAAACGAGGCTAGAATGAGGCAGCATGGTGGGTAGTTTCATTCAATGATCGGTCTGACTCAAAAACGAGATCTTGTGACCTAGATAGTCTCGCTGAATTGAAACTCGGCCCTGTTCTGACATCTTTACTCACTTCGCCGCCGGTTCTTGCTTCCATCTGTCTGTCCTACGGAAAGCCGTTGAGCAAAGCTGCTGGAACAGGAATAGAATAGTGTTGTGTGCCACTTCTGTGATCCCGAAGGTGGCGAAATTGTCCACAATATTCGGAAACATTGTTCTCTCTCTCTCTCTCTCTCTCTCCCTCTCTCTCTCCCCTCCCCTCCCCTCCCTCTTCTCTCCTTGTCATGTAGTCATACTTTTCGTTGTTGTGTATGTTTTTATTCTATCATCAATCCTCCTCTTCCTACTACTACTACTACTACTACTACTACTACTACTACTACTACTACTATACTACTTCTACTACTTCAGCTCAAGTGGTAGAGCGTTCGCCTGGCACACCGAAGTCCCAGGTCCAAATTCCATGATAAACATGATAAAAGTGGCCATTTTCACTGTCCATTTTAGCAGTACGATTGCTCTGGTGGTCCAGTGTTGATTTAGTCCTTTTCCTCTTGTTCCCTATGATTTTTATCCCCATCTGCCATGTCGCCAATGGTGGGTGTAGACGTTAAACTTCGACGTTCATTCACGCTACAGTGTCTGCTTTATCTTGTGTGCCTAGTCTAGCTATGATAGCTTCCTGAGGTGGGTCAGTGCAGGCCGTGACTGTTTCAGCTTTCCACGCTGTGTGAGTCTCTCGCTCTCTTTTCTTACCGTCTGTTGCTTTTCCTCCACGCCCTGCCTCGCCGTGTCTGGCACTGGTGCTGAGAAAGAGGGTCATGCTGAGAGAGAAGAGAGGGAGAGGGAGGGAGAGAGAGAGGAAGGGAACTCTTGTGTGTGTGAGAGAGAGAGAGATGAGAGATAGAGGGTAGCAGAATGCATAAGGGGACAAGAAGAGCTTCAGAATCTGTCTGCAGTACTTTCTTCTCCCATTTTCAGAGTTGGAGCAAAACCATCCGAATCTGACAAATGTGCCGCTTGCTCCGGACCGGTATTCCGTTCACGTGCTTCCTAACTCTCACGCTCACACACACCGACGTGTGTCGGAAACTGCTGGGACCATTGTGTGTGTGAGACCTCGTGTGTACAGTTTTAAAGACACTGGCTTATTCTTCCCTCACTAACCAGCGCAGATGCTGAGTACGAAACGGAGTTCTGATACGGGATGAGTCTCTTAATGCTTTCTATCACTCTGTGATTTGGCTTCTTCTACACACAGACAACAGAGACTGGTGAGTTCTGAATGGGGATGCAATTATAGAACGTTATTGTTACATCTTGTGGCAGGATTAGGTCTACACCCCTCTGTATGGATTATGGATTTTAGAAAAAAAGAATTTCCCTAGTTAATCGACTTTTAAAAGGTTCTCGCTAAGGTTATGTGACGAAGGTTTCGGTGTGAACGTTCTTGTTTCTTCAGATCAGTGACCTTGCAAGCACGTGGTACGATATTCAAACTGGAGGCTGCTGAAGCACGCTGCTAGCGTGGTTGTGGCTGTGAATTTGTTCCCACTCCATTCACTCTGCGGGGTTGAGGTTTTGTGATCTTATTTCTCAGAACTTTCAATAAGCGATCGACCAAGAACAACAAATCATTTCCCCAATTTGTTGGTGACATTCACACTATATCTTTCAACTGTTTTATTTTTAAAATATCTTGCTGAAGCGTGCTACGATTTGCCTACTGAATGTGAATCCACAGCAGCGTGTTCAAATCTCTGCAGGGCATAGCTTACAATTAGTCAACATTTGCCGTTGGCAAAAACCAAGGGTGGTGTAATTTATCAAGGCCTTTCTTAAAACTTGTTAAACTTCCGGTGTCTAGACCTGTGAAGACCTTTAACCTTTGGCGTTGGACCGTGATTTTTGGCCTCACGGAAAAAGTTAAGCTGGCGCCATAGCAATTCCTTTGACGCTGCCAGAATCATTTGTTGTTGATGATTGTGATTATCCCATTGCCAGTGTGCTGGCACTGACAGCTTGCAAGTCAACCTCAGTGCATTTGCAAGGTACGAGTATTGCATTATTTCCTGTACAGTTCCTTCTGCAGACTTAGTTCCATACGTATTGTATTACTTCTTTATTCAGAGCACTTGTTGCATACAGGTTTTGTTGATGGCATTAGTATTACTCTTTTATGTTGTCCAGACCTCTAGCTTTTCATGACTGGGTGGAGTAGTCTACAATAGAAATACAATATATGCATTATGGTTCCCGGGCTTTTTAAAAACATATTCTACTGAGTTCACGTGTTCGTTGGCCATGAGGACAAAGAGCGAATTAGATGTGATATTTGGTTTTTAGAGCCGAGGGACTGGGTGCGACCTCTGCTTGTTGCTTTGGTTTCTTATCGGTTGCTGCCATACAGCTTTCATTTCTGGAAAGAATCAGAGAGGTTCTAGGGTAGGGTTAAAAGCGTGACATCGTGCTCCAACTTGCTGCAGCTGTGCGTCTTGTGGTCACCGTTGATCAGAGACATCCGCTCAGAGGGCTTCCTTTGTGAACTGAGTGACAAACGGTTCTCATATGGCCATCCAGTTTGAGCAGTCATTGGATCCCCCCCCCCCTCTCTCTCTCTCGCTCGCTCTCTCTCTCTCTCTCTCTCCCTCTCTCTCTCCCTCTCCCTCCATCCTGTCCCACCCTCCTAAGCTTTTGAATTATTTGTTGTTTGTGTGATTCACTGTCGGTGTGTTCTGGCTGGCAAGGCAAAATAAAGTCTGTGGTAGTGCAAACAAGATGTATTTTGGCTTCTGCATATGCCAAACACGTGTGTTAACCTTGCCTCATTATTCATCTACACTACAGCCACCGTTGCAAACTTTCGTATAGCAAGGTTTACGACCCAAAACGTCTAAAAACTCTTTTCCGTGTGTGCGTGTGTGTGTCCGCCTGTATCTTTGTGTGTGTGTTTGTGTGCGCGTATCTTTATGTGTGGGTGTCTTTGTGTACTGGTGTGTCTTTGTGCTGCAACTCCTGCCCGTTTTCTTCTTTTCCATAAAGGCAGAGATGTCTCAGAAGACATTTTGTTCTGGAACTAATAATTTTCCAGTACTAATGGTACTTTCTAACTTATGTTGTATGTTCAACTTTCAAACTTCATTTTCCTCGTCCTCCTCCTCCTCCTCCTCCTCCTTCCTCTTCTGCTTCTGCTGTTGCTGGTGCTGCTCACATTTGTCTGCGAATAACCCCTTGGGGTCATGAGCAATCTTGCCACTGTAGATTGTTCTAACCTTAAACTAAAGGGAAAAGTGAAAGCCCCAGTTGAAAACCTGTCTTTCCTTTATAGGCATGACCGATTCACTGCGGCAACAGTTCCCCCCGTTGGAGTGCCGGGGGTTTCAGTATAAATAGTATCCCCACTTTCTGGAAATTTAGTGCTTTAAATTCCCACTGTTGCTGTCTTCCTCATTTGCTCTTTCCCATTCCTGCTCTGTCCTATCACTCTGCTATACTATCTTCTTCTTCGCTAGATCAATGACCTACCTTTTTTCTTGAAAACTCTTCCTGGACAAGACTCCTTGTTTGTGTATGAGGTCTTTTGGATCAGCTTGGGAGTATTGGACGCTTTCTGCCGGGTGGTCACTAGGGCTTCCTATGATGTTATTATTTAGCAATATAGGCATTTTATATGTATGTGTTTTGTTGATAATTTATAATGATGTTTGTATTCTATTTTGTTTTTGTAACCGGGGGTTCGATTAGTTGGAGTAAAGCCTCGGCCGTCCTCTGCGTGGGATGTCTTTATTGTAAAGTGACTGGCCGGTGGAGGGCATTCAGTTTTCCCACTAGGGTTGTTTCAGCAGATCTTTTATGCGGATCGGGGGTTGTCCGGTCCTGATTTGGCTCGGAAGAGTCCGCTGGACCCAAAGCAACAATCAATCAATCAATCAATTTGTCTGCGAATAAAGAAGCTTAAGTTATAAAAATTGTACTATGACATCTTAATCGTGTCTCAAAATTCACAAAAAAATTGTGCTATGAAATCTCCTTAAGATCTTTAGACACCAAAAATCCCAAGAACAAAAATTTGCACTATGACATTTTCTTGTCTAAAAATAAATCAATATAAACTTGCTGTTTTGTATTGCCAGAATATTGATTGGGTAAATTTACGTTCCCGGACACATAAGCGTATAGGGGAATTGTCACAATGAAAATACAAAGCTTTATATATTGTCAGTATGAAAATACAAAGCTTTATATATTGTCAGTATGAAAATACAAAGCTTTATATATTGTCAGTATGAAAATACAAAGCTTTATATATTGTCAGTATGAAAATACAAAGCTTTATATATTGTCAGTATGAAAATACAAAGCTTTATATATTGTCAGTATGAAAATACAAAGCTTTATATATTGTCAGTATGAAAATACAAAGCTTTATATATTGTCAGTATGAAAATACAAAGCTTTATATATTGTCAGTATGAAAATACAAAAGCTTTATATAGTGTGTTCTGTTAGCAGTATCGTCTTCCACGGAATACGTATAGCTGGAACGTTGAACCAAAAGCCCTCAGGGCTACAAAGAATTGGGTTGTAAGATTGTCCTGTGCTTTTTTTCCTGGCTGCCTTTCTTCTCCTTACCTTTTGCCATTTGACATTTAGGCTTGGGATATTCAGCATTTTCCTCCCATCTGTTCAAGCCTCTAAACCGATCCTTGCTTAGTTCTATGCTTAAATGTCTGTGTGTTTGCTGCTTAGTTTACATGTAGTTCTATGCTGAAATGTCTGTGTAGCTGCTGCTTAATTTAGTTCTGTGTACTGCTTGAGTGACTGACTTTCAGCGTGTTTAACAGTATTAAAGATGTGATAAGCGCACCAGAACTTCACCTTGTTTTAATTGCAAAGTAGCTTAGAGTATGCAAGAACTTAACTTGGCTTCATTTGAAATGTAGCTCAGAGTGCACAAGAACGTAATAATATTGTTTATTGTTCTGAACGAGAAGTCACAGGAGCTTGATTTCTTTTTTCTTGCGGGAGACGAATGCGAGGAATGGAAAGGAGAGCGTATAATATTTATGTATCTTAAGCAAAAGGATCCTCCCCCCCCCTCCCCATCTTCCGCCCCTCCCCTATTTTAAAATAAATAAATAAATTAATTAATTAAAAAAGCAAAAACAAATGCACCTGCCCACACAAACACACACACGCACCCTCTCTCTCTCTCTCTCTCTCTCTCTCTCGCTCTCTCGCTCTCTCTCTCACTTACTTGTGCTCATTTGCTCGTTCTTTTTGTTCTACTCTTCTTCTTCTTCTTCTTCTTCTTCTTCTTCTTCTTCTTCTTCTTCTTCTTCTTCTTCTTCTTCTTCTTCGCCAGATAGCTTCTAGTGTGACCTTTTTTATGTTGTCTCTTTAAACATTCATTCATTCATCCATTCATCCAATTTAAATAGTAAATATTATTTTTATAGTTAGTAATTTTGAATAGTATTTCGTGCAATTATTCGCTGTGATTTGTTATACATTGATAAATAGATAACTGGATAGCTAGATAGACCGACAGATAGACATACAGACAAATTAGATAGATAGATAGATAGAGAGAGAGAGAGAGAGAGAGAGAGAGAGAGAGAGAGAGAGATAGATAGATAGATAGATAGATAGATAGATAGATAGATAGATAGATAGATAGATAGATAGATAGATAGATAGATAGATAGATAGATAGATAGATAGATAGATAGATAGATAGATAGATAGATAGATAGATAGATAGATAGATAGATAGATAGATAGATTAGATAGATAGATAGATAGATAGATAGATAGATAGATAGATAGATAGATAGATAGATAGATAGATAGATAGATAGATAGATAGATAGATAGATAGATAGATAGATAGATAGATAGATAGATAGATAGATAGTGTGTTTGTGTGTGTGTTATCTACCTTTGACATGTAATTTATGTGTGCAGTGTATGTGTTGTGGGATTGATAGTGATATGTATAATAGGTATAAGCCTATATAGGTATTGTTATGGTGCGTGTGATTGAGAGTAATATGAATAATAGGTATATATAGGTATGGTTATGGTGTATCTTGCAATTGAGTTTGGCACCACAATGTAATTTCTTAGCGAGATCATGCAGTTTTCGTAATCATATTTATTCATTAATTATATTTTTATCATTTATTTCATTGGAATATGATTGTAAGAGTGTAATTTCTTTGTTTGTTTCAGACTTGTCTTTCTTGTGTGAAGGAAGTACTTAGAACGTCGTCTGTCCAGTCACGTGACTACTTATCCAGTTAACGCGCGAGTTTTTCTTCACATTCATTAGGTAGGTCTGTTAATGCTATTTGTTAGTTTAGTTTAATTACACTTGTATTTAATGTTATGTTGTGCATTGAGTTTCTTTTCTTTTTTTAGTATTAGATTGTTGTGCTGCCGTGTTTTTTTTTTAAATGTATTTTATTATTTATTTTATTTTTGTATTTGTATGCCACGGAGTGAGAGAGAGTGAATGAGTGGTATGTGTGTGAGAGAGAAAGAGAGAGAGAGAGCGAGAGAGAGAGAGAGAGAGAGAGAGAGAGAGAAAGAAAGAAAGAAAGTATGTTACACAACTGTGTATGCTTTTTAATTCCCCATAATGTTTGGCGGGTCTGCATTGTCGTTCTGTTTTCTTTCTGTAATCGCTCTTCGATCCTCTTTTGAAGTGAAGAGATAGATTTAAAAAAAATAATTATTTATTATTATTATTATTAATATTATTATTATTATTATTATTATTATTATTATTATTATTATTATTATTATCATTATCATTATTATTATTATCAATATTATTATTATTATTATTATTATTATTATTATTATTATTATTATTATTATTATTATTATTATTATTATTATTATTAAATACTGTATTTTTTCTGTAATATTTTTATTGTAAAATTTAATTTTTCTGCATGCTGAACGTGTTGTTGGTTTTGAAGAGTTTGTCTTTCTTTGCTATTTGTCTGTATGTTAATGTTAGCTGTAACGATCAACACACATTGGGGGTCCTAGCTACACAGCATTGTCAATGTGGTCTGTACTGGGTTATTTTAAACGTGTGCTTTTTTTTTGCCCATTGATACTGGTTTTGTTTAGTTATAGATTTTAAAAGAAATATCTCGTCCCCTCGTAATACCACGTTTTATGTTGTGTGTGTGTGTGGTGTTGTTTTGTGTGTGTGGGATGTGCGCGCGCTCGCGCCTGTGTGTGTGTTCTTCATATCTAAAAGTAGAGTGTGCTGATTTAACAGTTTGTTCTGTGTGTGTGCGTACGCGCGTGCTTGCGCAGCATTTACAGTTGTTTGGTAAGGGAGGATTTGTAGGCGGAAATATCAATAAAATGAAAAAGGAAGCATTGCTCGATGCTGCGTAGTCTTAGGGCAGTGTTTTTGGCTGATGTTCTTGACTATAATTATCTCCTTTCTTTTGTGTTTTTCCTTTTGCATTTTGATTTGTTTTGTTTTGTTGATTTTTGTTTTGTAGTTAGTTGTGTTTTCCATGTTTTTGTTTCGATGCTTTGTTTGTTCCTTTTAGTGTTGAGTTGTTTTAATAGGTTTTAAATGGTCGCCAATATTGAATGCAGAGGCAGCAGTACGAAATTTGTATATGTTTTTTTGAATTATTATATATATGGCTTTGATATTATTGTATAGGTTTGTTATTATTGTATGGTTTTGTTATAAGAATACTGTTCTAACATGGGTGCTAGCTTACTCGCCTACTGTATTTATTTATTTATTTATTTATTTATTTATTTATTTAATCATTTCTATGTAGCGCTTTTCCAGCTCAAGAGCCGCTCAAGGCGATGGGCGATACAGGTTCTAACTCATGCCGCCCGAGGCGCCAATTTGCAGCCTTTAGGTTCCTAGTCTGACGCCAAGACCAATGCACAATCCTGAAGAGACCTAGTGCGTGCTGACTGTATTTGTGTAGCCGGCACTCACCCGTCTAGGACATGAGCGTCAGGATCTTTAAAGTCCAAGCGATGGTATGCGTGCGTGTACAGACTAGACCTCGGTTTATACTCTCATTGGAAAGAGAACTTGCTGCCCCACCTTACACACACACACTCTCTCTCTCTCTCCCTATTTTTCCTTCTCTCTCTCTCCCTCTTTTTCATTCTCTCCTCCATCTTCTTCTCACTCCTTGTTCTTTGGGCTGACCTCCAAGAAGTGTTGAGAGTACAAGGCGAGGTGAATACGTTTAGAGTAGAAGCCTAATTGGACATCGCCCCAAGCTAAAAGCCGCCAGCTTGCCCTCTCTTCAACCTTATTCCCACTTTCCCACCACGATGTTGTGTGTTACAATTAAGCTACAGTTGGAACAGGTCCTGCGCCATTTTTTTACTCGCCCATCTAGGGTGTGAGCGTCGGGATCTTTAAAATCCGTGCCGTGAATGCATGCGTACACACACTAAGGAGTAAATGAACTAAAGTATTACGCCCCTAGCCAGAATCGAACCTACGCCCGTTCGTTTGGCACTGAAGACCAGCGTACTATTATAGGCCACCCATCAACAGAACACACAATAGGCCTTCAGCACACAAATATCCAATGTGTCAAAACTAATGTCGCAGGACTTTCTTTGTTTCATCATGAACACTGTATAAGAGATTTCCAATACAATACAATACAATATTGTTGCTTTAGGTCCAGCGGACTCTTCCGAGCCAAATCAGGACCGGACAAACCCCAATCCGCATAAAAGATCTGCCGAAACAACCCTAGTGGGAAAACCGAAGCTATGGGGAAATTCATGTCAACACCCCTTTATGATAGTAATGTATGTGTATAAAGTGGTGAGAGAGAGCGAGAGACATAGAGAGAGAGAGAGAGAGAGAGAGAGAGAGAGAGAGAGAGAGAGAGAGAGAGAGAGAGAGAGAGAGAGAGAGAGAGAGATGTGTGACTTGTTTTGCGTCATCATAATTATGTGTCATCGGTTCTTTTACGTCATTTCTCCCATCGTGTTCTGTTCGTTTTGTTTGTGTGTAGCTGATGAAGTGTAACAATTTACACGAAATATTCTAGTTTAGGTGTTTTGGTGTTCGTTTTTATCACAATACATATAAAATGCCTACATTGCTAAATAATAACATCATAGGAAGCCCTAATGACCACCTGGCAGAAAGCGTCCAATATTCCCAAGCTGATCCAACAGACCTCATACACAAATAAGGAGTCTTGTCCCGGAAGAGTTTTCAAGAAAAAAGGTAGGAGACTGGTCTAGCGAAGAAGACGATAGTATAGCAGATTGATAGAACAGAGCAGGAATGAGAAAGAGCAAATGAGAAAGACAAAGAGATTTCTAATACATTCAAGTCCAGATGGATGAGAACAATAACTAGAAAGGACGTTTGTTATTTTTTCTGTTTGATCATCACCAGAGAGACGAGGAGTCGCGCTCGCAAAACTGAACTAACGAGGGCACTTTACCCTTTCTCTCCTTTTGTTTCACCTCTAGTTATGGCCCTTGTTTTCTGGCGCGTGTTATTGCCCGTGGCTTGTTGTCCCTGGGTCTAGTTAGCGTTAGTAATAAGCAGAGTTAACGCTCCTTGTTTTTAGGGTGGGTTTGTAGCTTTGTTGGTGTTTGGGGGTGGAGGGGGGTGGGGGAGAGCGGGGTATGAAGTTGGAAATTTAAATGTGTGTGTTTGGGTAAGAGGGGTGGGTGGGTGGGTGGTGGAGGTAGTGGTGTGCAGTGCCGTGACGGGATCATATATGTGCTTGTTTGTCAGTCTGTTTGAGTGTGGGAATTATCCCTCTATATGTGTGTGTGAGTGATTTATGTAGACTGTTGGATAATTATATAAGATGTAGAAAATGTAATGACGCACTCTGGATATCGATACACTTAACTATTTGCTCCTTTATATATTTTTAACACTGCTTACACGCTTATTTTAGAGCTTTCACTTCAGTAATGAGGAGTATTATTTTAAGCGCTTAAATGGTCATACAACCTAGTGCTAAAGTTGGAGATAAAAAATGACCTCAGACTCAACGTAGGGGGCTGATATTGAATTGCGATACGCAGTTTATAACAATAGGTTAGCACAATGCCAGAGAGGAATGCCAGACTCGTTGTATAAGCTGCCGTTTAAGTGATATGCGCGCTGTGCAAGAACCGGTTAGCACAACACGCTGGAAGTCAGACTAACTCTTTTCGCCTGTTGGTCAATGTGCAGTGAATCAGAAAGTCTTCCTGGACTGCCTGCGGTGATACGAAATGATCGTGGTGACTAGAGACTGCCTGCCTATGGTGACTGGTGATATCTGTGATTTCAATACAACAGGCTGTCTAGTCGTTATTTTCGCGTGGTAGGTTTTCTGGAGACTGGTTCTTATTGTCTGCTCGTCGCCCCGTGACTTCATCAGTCGAAATCACCAAATATTTCCCTTTGAGTTGTAGTTAACTACCAACGCCAGAACTGCCTTCAGTAGTCTTCCCGCTTACATAGAATCCCCTCTGTCTGTCTGTCTCTCTGTCTGTCTCTTTGTCTGTCTCTCTGTCTCTGTCTCTCTGTCTGTCTCTCTCTCTGTCTCTCTCTCTGTCTCTCTCTCTCTCTCTCTCTCTCTCTCTCTCTCTCTCTCTCTCTCTCTCTCAATCACTAACAATCCTCTCTAACATCACCCTTTCGTTCACACGATATGTTGTATTTGGTATACAATCATGTATCCAAAACATTATCTCCTTTTTGAGTTTTGATTCACATTCTGTTGTATCGTCTAAATAGACATGATCTTATGAGGCTTCATTACCCACCTAGACAAACTCACAGGAGGAATTAGGCAAAACTCGTCCAAATACAAATGCATGTTAGAAGTTCAGCGACATCATAAGACAATAAAATCACCAATGTCAAGTAGTTCGGGCACATTATAGAGCAATATTTATCAGGGCACAAGTGTTGTAACGTCATAAAGAGTACATTCAGAAAGTTATACGTTTAGCAACATCCCTCAGCAAATACCTCGCATTGTATTTTAAGTATGACAACGTCATAATATCATAATATCACAGTACAACAAGCTCGGTGAGTTCAGCATTCTTCAGACATGGCCCGACCGAGAACCTTTAGCCTCCAGGACAGAGAAGGAACTCCGGAACGCTGTTATGGGGCGGCCATGTCCTCAAGCTGTTTTGCAGCAACGAGCCGCCTTAAGAACTCGGCAAAGGGCAGACTACCTGATGCCCGCCAATTACACGACCTCGTTGTCTCCCTTCGCCGCTCCTGTTACACTCTTCGTGCCTTTGCCCCACGGGGATGGATGGATGGAGAGAGAGAGAGAGAGAGAGAGAGAGAGAGAGAGAGAGAATTAAAGAATGAATTAATACTAAGAAAAAATAGAGGGAGGAAGAGAGGAGAAATAGGGATAAAGTAAGATAGATATACACATAAGTAATAGAGATAAGAACGGAGAAGAGATAGAGAGTGAGAAGTAAAATGATGGAGACACAGGATGAAGAACATTTGAGAAAGAGAGAAAGAGGGGTTGGAAGGAGTGGAGGGAATACTGCACATGTAAAAGGAGATGTAGAGAAACGCGTGGTGGAGAGAGAGAAACACAAGGAGGTAAGAGAGATAATTAATCACAGGGAGGTAAGAGAGATAATCACATGGAGGTAATAGAGATAATCACAGGGAGGTAAGAGAGATAATCACAGGGAGGTAAGAGAGATAAAAACAGGGAGGTAAGAGATAATCACAGGGAGGTAATAGAGATAATCACAGGGAGGTAAGAGAGATAATCACAGGGAGGTAAGAGAGATAAAAAAGGGAGGTAAGAGATAATCAAAGGGAGGTAAGAGAGATAAACACAGGGAGGTAAGAGAGATAAACACAGGGAGGTAAGAGAGATAATCACAGGGAGGTAAGAGAGATAATCACAGGGAGGTAAGAGAGATAATCACAGGGAGGTAAGAGAGATAAACACAGGGAGGTAAGAGAGATAAACACAGGGAGGTAAGAGAAAGAAACACAGGGAGGTAAGAGAGAGAAACACAGGGAGGTAAGAGAGAGAAACACAGGGAGGTAATAGAGAGAAACACAGGGAGGTAAGAGAGATAAACACAGGGAGGTAAGAGAGATAATCACAGGGAGGTAAGAGAGAGAAACACAGGGAGGTAAGAGAGATAATCACAGGGAGGTAAGAGAGAGAAACACAGGGAGTTAAGAAAGATAATCACAGGGAGGTAAGAGAGATAATCACAGGGAGGTAAGAGAGAGAATCACAGGGAGGTAAGAGAGATAATCACAGGGAGGTAAGAGAGATAATCACAGGGAGGTAAGAGAGATAAACACGGGGAGGTAAGATAGGATACAAATAATGGCAGTGGCAGTAAGAGAAATGCTGGAGATGTCATTACACTAACAAAGTGGAGACATTGTTGGTAGCAATAAATAGGGGTTAATATCTGTTGTTGTTCACTGACGTAGCTTGTTGCCGGAGTGCACTGTTGTATCAACGTCGTGACAGTTACTTCCGAACATCTGACAACATAATGAAAACACTAATCATCTTCCGTCATTTTGGGACCCAAGCAGCCTTGCCGTCTTCAATATTTGGCAGCGGGAGTCCTACAGGTTATAAAATATAAATACATTTTAGAAACAAATTGGACGCAATCAAGCTCATAAAGCATCTGAAGGCGCTAGGAGATGTAAATGTAATATGCTCTAACTCGTTTGCTCAAGGTCCGGATCGAACCCACATCTTTTAAGATGCACGTCTGGTCGCTGAGCCACCCTGCCTAAAACGACGTCCTTCTCTGTCTTTGTCTCTCTCTCTGTCTCTCTCTCTCTCTCTCTCTGTCTCTCTCTCTCTCTGTCTCTCTCTATATCTCTTCTCTCCCTCTATCTATCTATCTATCTATCTATCTATCTATCTATCTATCTATCTATCTATCTATCTATCTATCTATCTATCTATCTATCTATCTATCTATCTATCTATCTATCTATCTATCTATCTATCTATAGAGTCAATGAAGTATATGCCTTGATGTTTATTTGAGTTATTTAAGATATTGAAGTATTATTTAATATTTACATTGGCGGAACGCACTTTTTTTTACAACTGTTTTGTATAAAAATCGGTTAAATGACATTTCTCCACTTGTAAGGCTTGCTAAGAAATTTCACGGGGTCACGCACAACGTGAAAACATGATGTGTATATTTAATTAATACATATGACTGGATCATACCATCCACAGACGTATGACTGGATCATACCATCCACAGACATATGGAGTGAGCGCGAAGGGAGGAGCAGTGTGTGTGTGTGTGTGTGTGTGTGTGTGTGTGTGTGTGTGTGTGTGAGAGAGAGAGAGAGAGACTTCAGAACTTTATTTTAAAAGGTTAAGATTTTAGACATAAGCCTATTCTTACAGACCTTTTATAATAAAATAACATCAAGATTTACTATACCATTAAAATAAAATTTAAAAAAATATTTTAAAAAAACCACGTGATAGAGAGAGAGAGAGAGAGAGAGAGAGAGAGAGAGAGAGAGAGAGAGAGAGAGAGAGAGAGAGAGGGAGAGAGAGAAGGAGTAAGAAAGAAGATTGAGAGGTGGGGTGGAGTAGGAAAAACCCACGGGAGGGGAGGTTGTTCCTTTAGAACAACTCGATAGTCTGCCGATTTGAGAAATGCTGCTGACAGAGTTAAAGAAGACGAAGATAGAAAGACGGACGGACAACTCAGACGGGTGGGGTTGACAGACGGGACTTAGGGCTAAGGAACGAGCAAGCTACGTCGGTGGATCCAAATTGATTTTCTGTTTTCAGTTCATCTTGCCAAAACTTTTTTTCCCCTCCTTACAGGATGATCACAGATTAGGACTTTTTCTCCCAGAATGATCGCAGATTAGCCACAGAACAGGAAGACTTTAAATCGGTAAAATCTTTATTTTTTTAGTGTATTGTTTAGGGACTGATTTAGTTTCAGAAATAAATCGTTGTAGTATAATGGATGATTCAACTGTAATTTCAGGTTTAACAGTTACTTTGGTCCACATACTGCAATATGAGGTGTGTCGCGTTAGAGTGTTGAATCCTTTACTATCCTATCCTATTCAGTAAATCGAAGGTCGTTGGGGGTGGGGGGGGGGTAGGGGGGACGGTGGATGGCACCACAGATGATCGTTTAACCAGTATACTTCCATCTTTCTCTGTCCTCAGCAACCCTCATGGCTTCGCCGTGTCAAGCCAGTCCATTCTCGAATGTTGTCCTCCCACTTCTTTTTCTGTCACCCTCTTCTTCTGCCATCTTGCACCGTGCCTTGCAGGATGGTTTTTGCAAGGCCTGATGCCCTGGTGACGTGGCCATACCATCGGAGTTTCCGTTTTTCACCACTGTGTTATGGTCTGCCCGACTTCGTTGTTGGTGCTGTGCTAGATACAGGAAATGCCCAGAAGTCTTCTGTAGCACCTCATCTCCATGCTTTGTATTCTTCAGTGTAGATCTGCTGTGAGGGTCCATGTTTCGCAAGCGTATAAGAAGATGGAGATGACAAGGGAGCGCAGCAGTCTTACCTTGGAGTGTAAACTGATGGTCCTGTTTTTCCAAATGCGCTTCAACCTTGTCAGGACAGCAGTTGTTTGTGCGATCCTGAAAAGGACTTCCTGTCGGGAACCATTGTCTGATACAATTGCTCCTAAATATTTGAAGCTGTGCAGTGTGTTGAGGGATTGGCCTTCGACTTTGGTGTCCATATTGATGCCATTGGTGCTGTTGGTCATCATTTGGGTCTTCTCTGCACCTATTTCCATTCTAAAGGCTCTGGAGGTGGTTTCAAACCTCTGTACTAGCTGTTAAAGTTCTTGTTCTTCTCCAGTCAATCCATCAGTGTCATCCACAAAACGGAGGTTTGAGATTGCGCTTCCCCATATGATGACTGTGCTCTGCCTTCGTGATCTGCAAAGGCATCTGACATGATGCGCTCTAGGAAGATGTTTCAGAGTGTTGGAGAGAGTAGGCATCCTTGACGCACACCGATTGTTGTTCTGAACCAGTTCCCGATGGCGCTGTTGTGGAGGACTGCACTGGTGCCCTTGTCATACAGGCTTTTGATGTCTTCAATAATTTTACGGCTGATGTTGTACACTCTTATGATTGCCCTCAAAGCTGCATGCCAGACTCGGTCAAACGCTTTCTTGAAGTCTACAAATACATGAAATAGATGTTGTTGGTACTGTAGGTATTTCTCAAAGATTATGCTGAGGTTGAAAATCTGTTCATTTGTCCTGAATCTTGCTTGTTCTTCAGCTGGATTCAGGGCGAAGTGATGACTTCAATCATTTTAGAACTGATGTTGTGCACTCTCATGGTTGCCCACAGAGCTGCATGCCAGACTCTGTCAAACGCTTTGTTGAAATCTACAAACACATGAAATAGATGTTGTTGGTGCTGTAGGTATTTCTCACAGATTATTCTGAGGTTGAAAATCTGTTCAGTGGTACTTCGCCCTGAATCCTGCTTGTTCTTCAGCTATGATTTGTTCAGCTTGGGGTTTCAACCTGTTGAGTATTATTTTCAGGAGGGCCTTGCTGGGATGGTTGATGGTGCGGTAATTTTCACACTCCTGAAGGTTACCCTTTTTGGGAAGAGTGATGACAAGCGACTGGGTCCATGGTGTAGGCCACTACCTACTCTGCCAGATCTTGTTACAGATAATGATGAGGGCGTCAATCATCGCTTCTCCTCCTGCTTGAAGCACTTCCGCGGCTATGTTATCCACTCCCGCAGACCTCCCCTTCTTCAGCGATTGTACTGCTGCCTCAAGTGCTTCTCGAGGAATTGGGAGGATTTCTTCCTCTTTATTCTGGGGGCATGCTAGAACTGATGGGTCTCCATTTGGCGTGCGGTTGTAAAGGTCAGAGAAGTACTCTGTCCATCTATCCAAGACTTCTTGTTCTTCTGTAAGGCAGATGCCAGACTTGCTTTGGATCGTGGAGACCTTGGGCTGTTTAACACTTGTCAGCCCCTTCATTGTCTGGTAAACCTTCTTGCTGTTGTTCTTGTTCAGACTGTTCTCTATTTCGTGGTATTGATCGTCTGTCCAGTTCTCCTTTGCTGGTCGCATACCTTTTCGGCCGGTATTGTTGATTTTTCGGTAGGCACCTGTGAGGTACCCACGTGGGGTGCCGGGGGTTTCAGTATAAATAGTATCCTCACTTTCAGGAAATTTGGTGCTTTAAATTCCCACTGTCGCCGTCTTTCTCATTTGTTCTTTCTCAGTCCTACTCTGTTCTATCAATCTACTATACTGTCTTCTATCGCACAAGTTCAAAAGTTCAGGTGTGATCCACGTTTTCTTCTTTGGGCGGTGCCTGCCAAGGATCTCAGTGGCGGCATCTGTCACAGCTGAGTTGAAAGTGGTGGTCATGGTGTTGACATCTATTTCACTAGCTCCCAAAATTAGCAGTTGTGCAAATTTTCCTTCATTTGTGGCTTGGAATAATTCTGCCTCCGGGTCTTGCAGTTTTTCCAGATTGAACTTCAGTCTGGTACACTTTGCTGTGTTTACTCTCTTCAAGTGGAGCCGGAAGGGCATCATCACGAGATCGTGATCACTTCCAATCTCTGCTCCTGGAAATGTGCCTGTCCAGCCAATGTTGATGCTTGATCTGAAGCGTGTCTGGTTGTGATGCTTCCCGATGGGACTGTGCCATGTCCATCATCTGGATATTTAGTGGAGACCAAACGTGTTTGCCAGTATCAGGTTGTTGTATCTGGCAAACTCCAAGAGTCTCCTCCTCCTCTTCTTCTTCTTCTTCTTCTTCTTCTTCTTCTTCTTCTTCTTCTTCTTCTTCTTCTTCTTCTTCTTCTTCTTCTCTTCTTCTTCATTAACTCTTAGCTCTTTAAATTTTAGCTCTGTATATTCTTTAGTAAGATAATACTTTATAATGTCAATGGGAAAGAACAGATGTAGAAATTGGAATTTGCAGCTAAAGAAGAAAATAGAGCTTCAAGCTTTCAGTTCCCTCAGTAAAAAATGTATCACAGAGAGGGAGCTGTTAAAAAGAAAAAAGAAAAAGAAAAAGAAGCGGGGGAAAACAAAAAAAGTTGGGAAACAGGAATTCGCTGCCTGCCTTTAACAGTTTCCGGCAAATTACGGACATCCGTGTTGAGAGTGGACAGCGGGAGTTGCTGCCCTTTGATTTCTGTAGCCCGGGGTTATCGTTCTTGCATTGAGCTGGTTAGGCTTGATCATATTGATTCGCTTTTAGGCTGGCCTCTCTTTCATGCTCGCGCGTTCTTTTTTTTCCAACTTGAAAAGATTTTGTCTTTGCCATTTATTCTTTCCTTTCTTTTATTTGCTTTCATTTTTTTCCCCTTTAGAATGTTGTTAATTTCATTTCACCGGAGTTGGATCAAGAAAATTGAAACACACGTGAACCGATGAATTTGTTTTGCTTTTTTTTTTCTTTAATGTTTATAATACTATTGTAAAACTAATATTTGTTTTCATTCAAGCGTGTTCGGTCTTATGATGTACAGAATAAGAGACGAGTAAGAAGGACGACGAGTTTAAAAACATTACTAACTAAATTATCTCTATTTCTCAATTACATAATGGATCTCTTGACATAGTTGTTACTTCGAATAAGAAAATTGACTGTTGAACTTTCCGAGTTTCGAACTCACGCACGCTCATACGCCTTATAAACGCGACGCCAACGCTCCAAATTGAGAGTGCCATCATTCATAAAGAGGAAACAGAAGAAGAGAGGTGGAGATGACGAAAGTTTAAAAAAAAGAAGTAAAGAAAACGTGCAAATGGGCCAAAGTATGAAATGGTGACAGCGTAACAGCGATCTTATGTCATTTAGTTGTCAATGTGTAGCATAATTGTTTTTGTTCGAAGAAGAAGAAGAAGAGGAGGGGAAGAATGAGACGACCAACGAGTTGTAGGCAAATTCTTCCATGCTTAGCAAACTTACAGCTCAGAAATCCCCGCAATAGGCTGGAGTAGGAGAAAATAACGACGAGGACGGCGAAGAACAAGATGAAGAACAAAGAGGACAACCACGACGACGACAACGAAGAAGAAGAAGAAGAAGAAGAAGAAGAAGAAGAAGAAAAAGAAGAAAAAGAAGAAAAAGAAGAAGAAGAAGAAGAAGGAGAAGAAGAAGAAGAAGAAAAAGATACGAGGAAGAAGAAGAGCGAGGTACCTTAAAGAGAGTGTCGCGCATCACCTTAAGAAGAAGTACAATTAAGGACCAGTTGCCTGTGGTAGTGCCCTTAAGCGCTGACTGCGACTTTTCCCAACCTCATTACTTGCCCACCATCCAATGCCATTATTGGTTCCATCAAGACCACTATACCCCGAGCACTGTACCCCGCTATGCCCCATCCATTTACTCTTTTACCCCAGTCTCCCACTCCTCACTCCCGTCGTGGTCGATACAACTCTAGAAAACAGCCCTCCAGTAGATCTTAAGGCTTTTTCTCTCCTTGTAGTGTTCATTATTCTCTCTGTCTCCACCTGCTTGTCTCTGTCTGTCTCTCGCTGTCTGGTCAACATACTAAGATTAAAAAAACTGTTCTATCACCAAAGATATACTTTCAGTCTGGGGTAAAGCGATGTATGTTTATCTAATTAGTATTAATCACATGATGATGATGATGTGATCTTGTAAGGTGCCAAAATTCCATGTACATAGTGATTCAGCGTTCTGTGAGGTAGGCGGGAGCAGTGCTCGTGAAGCACTGATAGGCCATTGCCAGGATTTTGTAGTCCAGTCTTTTTTCAATGGGCAGCAAATGGAGAGAGCGAAGTCCAGGTGAAATGTGCTAATTTTTTTTAGAACAATCCTTGCTGCAGTATTTTGCACAAGTTGTAGTCTCTGCAGTTGTGTTTTGAATAGTCTCCAGAGGTAGCTGCTACAATAATCCAATCTATAGAGGATGAGAGAAACTGCCACTGATCTGGCTGTTCTTAGATTTAACAATGGGCGAAGTCTGCCTTGCATTCTGATGTAGAAGTAACATGTCCTCACGATGAAACTAACATGCGTTGACAAGGTTAGTCGGCTGTCAATGTACAAGTCTAGGTTTCACACTATGTCAGATGGTGTGATCTTGGCCTCTCCATTTTGTACAGAGTCGATGCTGGCTTTCGCTAGGTTGGTCTTAGACCCACACAGCAAAATCTCTTTCTTCAAGTCACTCAGTTTGAGCCTATTTGATGACATCCAGTTCTTGATTTCCTCACAGCACTGCTCCACCGATGTCACTGGCTCCGGAGCTGACTGTGCTGTAGGTCTGAATGCTGTGTAGAGTTCTGTGTCGTCGCGAACATTTTTCGATTGAGGCCATGCCTTACGACAACAGAGTCCAGTGTTTATTAATCAACGGGTCCGACGGATTGCTACGAGATTTCCCCCATCACAATCCTCTACAACCGTAGCCACAACACCAACACATGCATCATCACCACCAGCAACGACGTCAACAACTATCCGTGACGCAATTCCGAGTAAAGTTGGATATGGTCATATCATTTTACAGGTGTTCTAGTTCAAATGGATCCCATTTTCTCCTTACGGGCTCCGTTGATCATGTCATCAAGGTGGAATAACTCTCTGCTTTGAACTGTAATTGAGCGCCGGGTTTTCCTGTTCCGCAAGGGTAGTAGCCTTCTTTCACAGAATGTGTTACTTCCCCCAAACACCATCAACACCAACCCCATAGCCTCTAACCGACATCAAAGGTTTTATCGACATCCGCTCTGTCCCTTATTGTCTTTGGTTCTTCATTACTGCAACTTTATCTGATGAATACAACGTATATTTCCTTTTCTTTTCTTTGCTTTCTTGGTTCTTTTTTTTTTTCTTCGTTCTTTTTCTTTCTTTTGTTACATTTGTTTCTTTTTCTTTCTTTTGTTACATTTGTTTCTTTTTTCTTTCCTTTCTTTAATTTTTTTCATTTCCTTTTATTGTTGTTCTCTCTCTTTTTTTTGTGGGGGTGGGTGGATGGGGTGGGGGGGTAGGTAATATAGACCCAATGAAATTAAATGTCATCTCCATCTTCCTATACGTTTGCGAAACATGGACCCTCACAGCAGATCTACAATGAAGAATACAAAGCATGGAGATGAGGTGCTACAGAAGACTTCTGGGCATTTCTTATACCCAGCACATCACCAACGACGAAGTCCGACAGACCATCACACAAGCCATTGGACAACACAATGACCTGCTCACAGTGGTGGAAAAACGTAAACTCCGATGGTATGGCCACGTCACCAGATCATCAGGTCTTGCAAAGACCATCCTGCAAGGCACAATGCAAGGAGGTAGACACAATGCAAGGAGGTAGAACAAGAGGTAGATCTAAAAAGAGATGGGAGGACAACATTCGAGAATGGACTGGTTTGACACTGAGCGAATCAATCAGGGTTGCTGAGGACAGAAAAAGATGGAATACGCTGGTTAAACGATCATTTGTGGTTCCCCTACGACCTCCGAGTTACGGGATTGGATAGGATAAGATAATGAAAATAAATAAAAAGAAATTGATAACTAAAAAAAAGGTCACTTGCGGAGTTATTTGAAGTAGAACATTTATTATGTTTAAGATCATTTTTCTTTGTTTGTCATTTCGTTTTTCTTACTTTCTTTCTTTCTTTCTTTCTTTCTTTCTTTCTTTCTTTCTTTCTGTATATATTTTTGTGTCTCATACAGGGCGCGCGCGCGTGCATGCGTGCGGTCGTGTGTTTTTTCTTTAGATTTTTTAATTCTTTCCATATTTGTCTTTCATATTTTGTTATTTTTTCCCATTTACTATATATATTTGTGTTACCTTTATTTTATTTCTATTTTTGTTAATACGTTTTGTTTTGTTTTTGTGAAATAATTTAATCTTTTCCTTTTCTTTCTTTAACTTCTGTTATCATCCCTCTTTTTCCCTGTTCCTTTCTTTCTTCATTTCTTTTTTTTTTCGTTCTCTGTTTCATTCTTCAGGTGACTCTTAATTACAGTAACAGTATACCTGCATCGGGTGCTTTTTAATAGGAGTTAAATTATTGGTAAGGTTTATGTGCAGGATTTTTATTCTCTCTCTCTCTCTCTCTCTCTCTCTCTCTCTCTCTCTCTCTCCCCTTCTCCCTCCTTCCCTACCCCGCCCCCCCCCCACCGTCAGTCCCCCTTTCTCCAAGTGTCAGTGACCTTAATTGATGGTGACCATATAGCCCGTGCTCGTATGAGAGGAAAGAGGTGTAGCTCACTTAACAACCGCTGTAAGTATATGTATTATTAGTTGTTCTTTTTATCTAGTCTTTTTACAACGTACATCAGCCATCTTATTTGTTCCTGTCTTTCTTTTTGATGTGATATCAATTTTAAGATCTTGTTGTTGCTGCAATTTGATATAGCTTTGTAATTGTGTAAGTGTCCATGTCTCCTTTAGGACCTCAAACGTCTCTTCTTGCATGCCTTGTCGTTGTTTGTTGTTTGTCTTCTCTTTCTTTTTGAATGTGCAGATTTATCTGAAAATTCCTTGAAACCGTCAAGTGGGGAGAATCACACAACGAGCCAAATGTCGGTCGGACAGTCCGTTGGATGCCAAAACTCTAGAACCACTACAATACAATACAATACAATACAATACAATACAATACAATACAATACAAGATTATTGCTTTAGGTCTAGAACCACTGATCTAACTGTGGCCAAGCATCATAGAAACATGACCTAGGTCAGTGACCTGCCTCCTTTGCCATCACATTTACTCTACCGCAAAAGCCGAGGTCACTTCAGTCCTATCCTATCCTATCCTGTCCCGTAACCCGGAGGTCATAGGGGCACCACAGATGATCGTTTAACCAGCATACTCCATCTTTCTCTGTCCTCAGCAGCCCTGATGGCTTCGCTCAGTGTCAAACCAGTCCATTCTCGAATGTTGTCCTCCCACCTCTTTTTCGGTCTCCCTCTTCTTCTTCTACCTCCTTGCACTGTGAACTTGCAGAATGGTCTTTGCAAGGCCTGATGATCTCACTGCAGTCATTTTCTTGCTAAATACCTTTTGCTCAATATCGCGAAAACGGCTAAAGCGATTTTGTACAGCGAGCGTTGTGGCCAAGTGGGCTAAGGCGGGACTAACTTGCCTTGTCCACAGGCCAGAAACCAATGGCGCCTGACAGGTGTGGGTTCGATCCTGCATCGGGGCGTTATGTTTCTCCGAATATTATTTACTTTCGTCTCGGGCAACGTCTCGGGGGTTTTCTCCGGGTACTCCGGTTTGCTCCCCCAGCAAAATTTTTTTTTTAAAAATTTCAAAAATTTAAAGAATTTCTAAATTTCAAAAATCACAGCTAATGTTCGGTAAGTTGGGTTTGGGCGCGCCACAGGCTGCGACTACGCCTTCCACAGGGGAGGCGGCCCAGAATTTCCCGATAAAAAGGGACAATAAAGCATTAAAATCTAAAATCTAAAAAATCTAAATCAGTTTGGGTATACAGGTATTTCAAATCATGGGCAGTCCTACAGTAGCAGTCCGGTTGTCGGTCTGTCGCTTCGAAGGTAACTTTTTCGTTCAAAACATTGTTTTGCCCTATGTCAAGTACAACTGCAGCGAAATTCGTCTTTTTTGTTTTGTTTGTTTGTTGATGATACTTTACCTACTTCTAAGCACGTTAGATCATTCGTATTTGTACTTTTTCAAAGGTCAAGGTCATTGCGCTTCCCTATTTTCTAAAGGCGTTTTGCGCTGTATCTAAACAATTTGCTCAGCCGATTGTGATCAATTGATTTACTTTGAGAGCACCCCGCCAAGAAATGTACCACTTTTTGAAAGAAAAATCGGCTATGTGTGTGTGTGTCTGGAAATACATTTGAATGGTTTCATCTTGTTCTACTTTCCCCCCTTCTTCTTTCTGTTCTCCTTAAATACTTTCTACCTTATTTTGTCTTTTTTTTTTTATTTTTTATTCCGTGTCATTCTGCCTACGAGCGACCGGGACTTCCATGCATGTTCCTTTGCGTGACAAAACATAAGAAGTCATTACAACTTTCAAATCGGCTATAATTATTCGTTGTCTTTTTTGACATGTACACGATTTCTTGAAAAAGAAGAACGACATTTATTCTTAGGGTTTTGTTTTGTTTTTAAATAAACGTCTTATTTGTGTTTTGTTTTTAATCCTTCTAGACTATTTTTCTTTTGTTGTCAGAATTTTGTTGACCTTGATTTTGTTAGTTCCGTTCTTCTTCTTCCCTTGCTCCTCTGCACCTCCCTCCTTTGCAGTAAGAGCTTGGGGTAAAGTTGCAAATGCAAGTGTTGTGGAAGTGGATTAGGTCTTGTCATCAGCAACTTATTTTATGACTGGCAAGGAAATGGAAGGACAGATTGTTATCGGCAGTTTGAAGAGGTTGTAATCCAAGTGTAACTTCCACCAAGAGTTAACCCGTCGGATCAGTTTTTCCTTCAGATTTGATTGCGCCTTCAGAATGTGTTGCTTTAGCGCCTTGAACAGTCTTTGCTATAGAAGGTGCGCTATGTAAAGACATGTCAGAGACTGAAACGTCCATTACCTAGATGTCTTGTGGCGTTCAGATGTGGAGCGCACTGTATTTGTACAACAATGTGGCCATTGTCAGTGGCTGCAGAGAGCTAATTACCTGGCGAGAGAGTATTGTGCCGGGAGCAGTTGTTGGAACTTAAAGAATAGTCTAGAAACACTGTCTCTTGTCACAAACGAAAAAGAAACAATTTCTTTGTAGAAGCAGGAGGGCGTGACAGTTAGTTTTGGGAACCTTGGATTCTCAGCCATTCATTGTATGCTGTCAGTGTGTGCCACGTTTGTCTTGTTTGTTAAGATTGTGCTGTCTTCCAGGTATGCATTTGTAGCGCCATTATTACCTCTAGGTTTTCAAGTCTTTCACGTCACCTGTAAAATGGATCGGCGCGGCTCAGGGTTCTGCTATGCCTATAGTACAGTTATGACGTCGACCTACATCGGCTTTGGAGTCACCTCAGTTGCCTTTCTTGCTCGGTCGTTCTTATTCGGGTCTTTTTCGGGTAGAGCGGATCGGGATGGTCAGAGGTCCACTCTGGTGTGCAGATGCTGTTAGGGTCTGCAGGCTTTGGAGACATCTCTGGTGCCGTTTTGTCCTGCCTGTCAATCACGGGTGGTATGGACTACTCAAGAGGTCTCCGCGAATATTGAATGATCATTTTCACCGGAGCTCAGGTGCGGTTTTGACCTGGCTTTCTTTGTTTAAATGGTTTGCGAGTAATGACTTGGAGTGGCTCAAGGGTCAACTGGCTATGTACCTCAGGTGCCGTAATGACCTGGCTTTGCAGTAATATCGTTTACAATGTTTCTCATTGGTATCCCAGTATGCACATTAGGTGCCGTTGTAACCTGACTTCAGTTCAGTGACTGAAGTTAGGCCTTTCAAAGATAATATAATTTTGGAATGACTGAGTAGTTCTAAACGCAACAGTAGTCAATCGGGGTGGCTGTTGTTAACCATTTACCCAGGTGGTTATTACCTAGATTTTTTTAAAGTTCACGTACAACATGTAATGATATTCTGGTTGACATAGTAGACCGAGAAGTGATGATGATCCGGCACAATCTTGCTAGGGACTTTCGCATGGAGTACGATCGACTGGTTGAAGTACACCAAACCTCTTTGTCTATAATAGTGTTTTTATTTTCCCTTTAAGCTCTACGTTGGATTAGTTAATGACATAAATAGTGTATTCGACGTCGATGTGTACATTTCAAGGAGGGATGGAGTGAGTTTGTGTGTTTGTGTGTATGTGGTGTGTGTTTGTGTCGTAAGTGTGTACGCGCGACTTAAGTTCTCTGTGTGTGTCGCGCTCAAGCAGACTCAAGCTCTCTGTGTGTATCGCGTTCAAGCAGACTCAAGCAAAGAGTCTATATACTATAGTATACAACCTCTTTGACTCAAGTTCTCTGTGTGTATCGCGCTTAAGCAGACTCAAGTTCTCTGTGTGTATCGGGCTCAAGCAGACTCAAGTTCTCTGTGTGTATCGCGCTCAAGCAGACTCAAGTTCTCTGTGCGGACATGCGTTTGTCCAGCGCATGCATGCACGCAAGGGTGAGCAGAGAGTGAATAAACGAAAAGGATTTCATTATTCCGCGTTGTGTACGAGAGAGAAGGGGAAAAGAGGGGTTATACCAGAAGTAAGGCAAGAACAATAAGCCGAGTGCCAAGTCTGTCTGCACGTCCTAATCGTCAGCTGACAGTTTTACAACGTAGCTCTGAACGGTTCACTCCCACTCTGCTATACAGTGTATGCGCAGTGCATACTCCACAAAGCTAGGGGAAGGACAGAAAGAAAGAAAAAGAAGAGTTGCTGGAAAATGCTTCATATTGTTCTCATCTCTCTCTCTCTCTCTCTCTCTCTCTCTCTGTCTCTCTCTCTGTCTCTCTCTCTGTCTCTCTCTCTGTCTGTCTCTCTCTCTCTCTCTCTCTCTCTCTCTCTCTCTCTCTCTCTATCTCTCTCTCTCCGCTGAAATCTTGTATGACTATTGATACTTCTTTTTGAAAATTCTAAAAGTGCCTCATATCCTCTGATTTCTGACAGTTTGGAAGAAAAAAAAAGAAGTTGATGATCGATAACAATTTTCCTGTGTATGTGGAATAAAGATGCGTTCACTGACTGACTTACCGGGATATAGTAGCGATGCTGTAATAGTTCAGGAGTTGAAACAATAGAAAAAACTCCTTGTGCTCTGTCTTTCTCTCTTACTCTCCTCCCTTCCCTCACTGGACTTCCATAATCTCACCCACTCTCTGTGCCCATTTCTGCCTCTGCTCACCTGTTCGACCTTTGGCGGGTGGGGAGGGCAATGTCATTTGGCCATTTTCCTCCGCAGCTGACCAAAGCCTGATAATGCGGGGAGGGGGGGGGGGGGGGAGAGAGACAGAGAGACAGAGATTCAATATTTTATTACGAGAAGAAAATGATTTTAGCATTAATTTCCTAATCTTACAATCAGTCGGTCACACATATAGTTTAATCATACATCCGCATTCATACATAGACGAATATAGATTTAACATTAAATTTTAAAAAGCATTATTTGTAACAAGGAAACTAACAATATGAAACTTTTAACTAGAACCATATAACGTAATAAAGAGAGCGAGAGGTTTGAGAGATTTGAGGGGATAGGGTAGGCGGGGGTGGGAGGTGACAAAACAGGAAAACCAATGGAGGCATGTTATAATGATTGATTTTCCAAATTATTTAAAAAATAGGTTGTAAATCGTGTACTTGAAGATGTTTGATGTTTAATGATGGGCATTTTTTAAGTTCCAAAGAAAAAGTGCTCCGTAACAAGAGAAGCTAGATTTGAAAATGTCAATTCGTGGTTCTGGAAGTCTGTAGTTTTCAGAATGATATTGTGCAGGAAGACATTAGTTGATCATTTAAGTTCAGTTCAGTTCTTTTATTTAAAGTTTATTCATTTGTTCAATGATTTTAGACAGTCACGAAATTACAAACACGTAATCAACAGCGAACTCACGCACACAGAAACACACACACACACACACACACACACACACACAATATATATATATATATATATAATCAAAATTCAAAATTTCAGCCGGATCGGACTCGTAGTTTTAATTTGACCGCGTGTGGAAGCGGGCGTGTCCGCGGATTAAAAAAGAATGTGCTCTTCCACCATGATAACGCACCGGCTTACACCTCCGCCCTCGCCAAGGCCAAATTTTTCGAATTGGGCAAAGAACGGCTGCCCCATCCACCGTATTCTCCAGATTTGGCCCCGTGCGACTTCTTTTTGTTTCCAAACTTGAAAAAGTCACTCGCGGGGCAGAAATTTGAGTCGAATTATGAGGTCATCGCCGCCACGGAGGCCTTCTTTGCAGACCTCGAGATTAAAGAAGTTAGAGCATCGCTGGGTCAAGTGTATCGAATTAAAAGGAGACTATATTGAAATAATACATGTTTATATACACATACACACACATATGCACACAGAAATGTTAAAAAAATGTTTCTTAAATCAGTACTAAGAATAATGCTGGCTATTTTTTTCTATTATTATCTTGTTGTACAATATATTATTAATTTCATCAGTGTTTTTTAGCATTACTTCTTTTTCTGTGTATAATGGCAACAATAATGAACACTCAAATAATATATGATTTATATTAATTGGTTGCTGACATATACATGTATTGCCTTTTACATATTTTGTCATCCACGAATCCAAGCGCATTTTGTATATATAACTCTTGAAATATTTTTTGAACAGGACATGTTTATTTACTGATTTTTAAAATATCTTTCCACTAATTAAATAATGATCATTTAAGTAAGTAGGCGCTATATTATTTTTTTACTTGAAACATCTGTATGATTAAATTATACTTGAACTGTTTTTGTAGAGGCAATATTTTAAGATCTTTAAATTTTTTCATCAATAGTTATCTGAGATTAATTTAACCCCCACTATGCAGCTGATGTAGTCTTTTTAGTTGATTTGCTGAAGCATTGGACCATATGATTGACAGTGGGCTTGGAAGACAATTTTTCTGGCATAAGATTCAATGTAAGGTTTTAGTTTAGCAAGCGGAAATAAATGTTTGGATAACTTTTAACAGATATTGTTGATGTGGGAATTCCAGGTAAAGTCGTGATCAATAATTATACCTAATATACTTTGTGCTCTGGCACTTGTTAAATATGTGAACAATTAATATTCAGATTTTATTTTCAAGTTTCAAGTTGTCGCTTTTGCCGTGGTGTGATGACCACCTTTTAGATTTTTGTGGATGAAGATTCATACGATTATGGCTGCACCAATCCATATAGAGATAGAGAGAGAGAGAGAGAGAGAGAGAGAGAGAGAGAGAGAGAGAGAGAGAGAGAGAGAGAGAGAGAGAGAGAGAATTATACTGTTTTTCCTCCTGGGCCTAACCGGGCATATAAATAGCTGTGAATAGGTTTTTGCTATTCTATTTTTGTCTTTTTTGTCATTGTGTACATAGTTGTAAATAGTCTATTTCTGTCTTTTTTGTAATTTGTGTACATAGTTGTAAATAGTTTGTACCTTTACCAGGGCTAGAAATTAACTTTTTTCTTTGGGGGCCACCGGGCCCCTTGATTGAAAAATTTGAGGGCCCACAAGCAATTTTCGGGGCCCAACTTGAAAAATAATGCAAACAAAAAACAACAGAATTATTGACAATATAATAAGTACAAAGTACAATTTGTCTGATAATCTAAAATAAAAACAATTGAATTTCCAATTTTGCTGAGTGATGTCATTTTTATTTGCCTTTTCTTTCACTTTCAAACATTACCAACAAAATAGGGGAAAAAAAACCACACACACACATTCAGTGACAAACATATTCCAGTGACTAGTGAGCCTGAAATGGCCAATAAACAAAATATAAAAAAATCAAGTGAGTCTCTAGTATAATCACCCTTTGGGGTCATGAGCAATCTTGCCACTGTAGATTGTTCAAACCTATAAAGGGAACAGTGAAAGCCACAGTTGAAAACCTGTCTTTCCTTTATAGGCAAGACAGATTCACTGCCGCAACAGTACCCCCGTTGGAGTGCCGGGGTTTTTCAGTATAAATAGTATCCCCACTTTATGGAAATTTAGTGCTTTAAATTCCCACTGTCGCTGTCTTCCTCATTTACTCTTTCCTATTCCTGCTCTGTCCTTCACTCTGCTATACTATCTTCTTCTTCGCTAGATCAATGACCTACCTTTTTTCTTGAAAACTCTTCCTGGACAAGACTCCTTGTTTGTGTATGAGGTCTGTTGGATCAGCTTGGGAGTGTTGGACGCTTTCTGCCGGGTGGTCACTAGGGCTTCCTATGATTGTACTATTTAGCACTATAGGCATTTTATATGTATGTGTTTCATTGATGATTTATAATGATGTTTGTATTCTATTTTGTTTTTGTAACCGGGGTGTTCGCGTAGTTGAGGTCAACCCTCAGCCGTCCCCCGCGTGGGATGTCTTTATTGTAAAGTGACTGGCCGGTGGAGGGCATTCAATTTTCCCACTAGGGTTGTTTCGGCAGATCTTTTATGCGGATTGGGGGTTGTCCGGTCCTGATTTGGCTCGGAGGAGTCCGCTGGACCTAAAGCATGAATCAATCAATCAAACTCTAGTATAATACTTTTCAGTTTTGTGACTGAGTATTGCACAATACACGTACATCATTACATTTTTAATATGAGTAACCTAACAAAAAAATCTGACCTCAATGCACAAAAGTTCGAAACAAAACCATGAAAGGGAACTAAACTTAACAATACTCTTCCTGATAAACTAAAACAAACAGATTTTGCCTTTTCTTTTTTTTTCAATCATCTATTCATATTACACTTATGTGCACTTGAGTTAACAAAAGTAAATGAAATCTTTTTTTCCACCCTTCATTGTAGTTCCTTGATCTTTTTTCCTCTTCATACTTCTTTTTTATCTCTTTTTCTTGTTCTTTCCTTTCGTCGACGTTTTCTTCTGGCGTATTTCGCTTCCCAAATATTGGAAAACATGCCATCCCCGATTGTTTTAGCAACTATATGGCGACGATATGTAGCCATACTTTCGTACTTGCAAAGATGGACATTTTGCGCTTATGTTGTGCCATAGCCTTTTGTTTATTATATTAAAAAGATATTCAAGTGTATATTAAACTTTTGAGTGCAAAATTAAAGGGTTTTCACTTCTTTTTTCTGTTTTTTTTTCTGTCCAAATTTAGGGCACCGGTGTGGATTGCTTCCCTTGGCCCAAATACGAAACTGCCGAGTAGAGCTAGCTGTAGCAGACGAATTATTTTGCGGGCCAAGCGGGCCCTTCCTTTTTCAACTTTCCGAGCCCGAAATCAACTTTGCGGGTTTTTGGCCCCGGGCCCCCGCTAATTTCGAGCCCTGTTTACTGTTCCGTCTTTTGGTGTATTGTAACAAAAGCGATGTTTTATCGTGTGCATGTATTTATATGTAATGACTATGTAAAGCGTGGTGAGTCTGGTCATAGGCTGGAGTACCCGCTATATAAAAATCCGTTATTATTATTATTATTATTATTATTATTATTATTATTATTATTATTATTATTATTATTATTATTATATATATATAGAGAGAGATAGGGTAGTTGGGGTGAGGTGAGGTGAATGGGGGATTAAAATATAATAATAATAATAATCTTTTTTGCGATCAATACAGAAAAGTGTAGTTATGGGAACAAAGAATATTCAAGTCTTCAGTTGCCTTCCCAGCACAGTCCCCTTGGGATCATGAGCAATCTTGCCACTGTAGATTGTTCTAACCTATAAAGGGAAAAGTGAAAGCCCCAGTTGAAAACCTGTCTTGCCTTTATAGGCATGACAGTTTCACTGCGGCAACAGTACCCCCGTTGGAGTGCCGGGGGTTTCAGTATAAATAGTATCCCCACTTTATGGAAATTTAGTGCTTTAAATTCCCACTGTCGCTGTCTTCCTCATTTGCTCTTTCCCATTCCTGCTCTGTCCTATCACTCTGCTATACTATCTTCTTCTTCGCTAGATCAATGACCTACCTTTTTTCTTGAAAACTCTTCCTGGACAAGATTCCTTATTTGTGTACGAGGTCTGTTGGATCAGCTTGGGAGTGTTGGACGCTTTCTGGCCGGGTGGTCACTAGGGCTTCCTATGATGTCATTATTTAGCACTATAGGCATTTTATATGTATGTGTTTTGTTGATAATTTATAATGATGTTTGTATTCTATTTTGTTTTTGTAACCGGGGGTTCGAGTAGTTGGGGTAAAGCCTCAGCCGTCCCCTGCGTGGGATGTCTTTATTGTAAAGTGACTGGCCGGTGGAGGGCGTTCAATTTTCCCACTGGGGTTGTTTCAGCAGATCTTTTATGCGGATCGGGGGTTGTCCGGTCCTGATTTGGCTCGGAAGAGTCCGCTGGACCTAAAGCAACAATCAATCAATCAATCAATCCCAGCACAGTGCTGTAAAGTAGCAGTGTCCGTTCAGCTTCATTATCACCACTTTCTTTCCCATGATGCAGTCTAGCGTTCATCATCATCATCATCATCATCATCATCATCATCATCATCATCATCATCATCATCATCATCATCATCATCCACCCATTGCACATAGCTACGATCGAAAGAAAGTATACTCCAGACACGCGCTGCGCAGCAGGCCAAAGTATGTCCCTTGTCCCTTGAAGGGATATTTTGGCGAGGTTAGCAGCCTGCTCAGATACAGTGTCTTTCAAAGACTAGAATCGGAAAAGTAAGTTTTGTCTCCTCTAGGCGACGAATTAGGTCACGCTGTATTTGTTTCTAGGTCAACTGTCTTTTACGAACTGTTTTAGAATTTTTTCGAACCGTTTATTGACGCCGGATAGTGTCCTCACTTGGTTTCATACAATTTAATAATCCAAGAAGGCAAATGGGTTTTTGGGACGGAAAAAGAGCATTTCTGTAGATAAAAGGGTAAGGGCTAGGGATATATCTACAACTCACCCTTACCCGAACCCTTGTAGCGATATTCCGCTCTTTCCGTCACTTTTAAACAGTACTGCGGTTCGCATCCGCGGCTAGCAGCGAGCCCAAAGTATACTTTGAAGGGATGGAGGGAATACTTTCACCTGCTGCTAGCGGGAGTTTTGGCGATACTTTTCTACCGATCGCAGCATTGTGTATTGGCTCCATCATCATCATCATCATCATCATCATCATCATCATCATCATCATAATCATCATCATCATCATCATCATCATCATCATCATCATCATCATCATCATCTTCTTCTTCTTTTTTTTCCAGCGGTCAAATGTCAACATAAATAAACAGTAAGCACCTGCACAGGTGCAAACACAGTAACCACAATGTAATTGTTATTATCCTAAAGTCAGCCGTAAAGGGCATATTTGATTGAATGCACAGCGCTAAGCACAAAGTCGTCAGCGTTAAACCTATATCCAATCTGAGCAAAGGTCTGCACGAAGTCAATTTTTAAACTAAGGGTGAACGCAGGCCATGCAAGGAAGTGCACGTTGCATGCACGTCATTCTGATTTTGCATGTACTGGATGCGTTATGCAGGAGAGTAGTCAGTCCGCCTTTGCATTCTCTTTAGGTTCCCCGTGAGGTTGCCGGGGGTTTCTGTATAAATAGTATCCCCACTTTGTGGAAATTTAGTGCTTTAAATTCCCACTGTTGTTGTCTTTCTCATTTGTTCTTTCTCATTCCTACTCTTCTATCAATCTACCATCTTCTTTGCTAGACCAATCGCCTACCCTTTTTTTTTGGAAAACTCTCCCAAAACTCCTCATTTATGTATGGGGTCTGTTGGGCCAGATTGGGGATATTGGACGCTTTCTGCCAAATGGTCACTATCTATGGCTTTCTATGGCATTATTATTTAGCAATGTAGGCATTTTATATATATGTGTTTTGTTAATGTTTTATAATGATGTTTATATTCTATTTCGTTTTTGTAAACGGGGGTTCGATAAATTAGAATAAAGCCTCAGCGTCCCCTACATGGGATGCCGTTATTGTAAAGTGACCGACTGGTGGAATGCCTTTAGTGTTACCATTACTTTGGGGTTGTTTTGGCAGATCTTTTTTTACGGATCAGGGGTGAGCCCTCTTTCAATCAAAGTGTGGTCTTGATTCGGCTCTTTGCAGTCCGCTGGACACTATAAACTATGACTAACTATTCTCTTCAGGTCAGCCACACATATTTAAATAGTCCTGTCCATGCTCTGATTGCAACTTCGTGCATCTGTACAAAATACTAAAGGCGTTGTCGCTTATAATTTGCAGTACTAATTTGACATTTTGTTAACAACAATCAATAAAAGCATCAGTCTTCGGATAAAAGCATCGTTCTTCATACCTCCAGCAGATTTTCCTGCATTGCTTGTTTACATCGCTTGAACTGGCTTTTGCTCAGTTCTTGCCGTTGGACGCATGGCATTAATGCTAAGAAACGGTGATGTGTCTGTGCTGTGTTTATCCACACAGTCTATAGTCCTCTGTATTGATTGATTGATTGATTGTTGCTTTAGGTCCAGCGGACTCTTCCGAGCCAAATCAGGACCGGACAACCCCCGATCCGCATAAAAGATCTGCTGAAACAACCCTAGTGGGAAAATTGAATGCCCTCCACCGGCCAGTCACTTTACAATAAAGACATCCCACGCAGGGGACGGCTGAGGCTTTACCCCAACTACTCGAACCCCCGGTTACAAAAACAAAATAGAATACAAACATCATTATAAATCATCAACAAAACACAAACATATAAAATGCCTATAGTGCTAAATAATAACATCATAGGAAGCCCTAGTGACCACCCGGCAGAAAGCGTCCAACACTCCCAAGCTGATCCAACAGACCTCATACACAAACAAGGAGTCTTGTTCAGGAAGAGTTTTCAAGAAAAAAGGTAGGTCATTGATCTAGCGAAGAAGAAGATAGTATAGCAGAGTGATAGGACAGACCAGGAATGGGAAAGAGCAAATGAGGAAGACAGCGACAGTGGGAATTTAAAGCACTAAATTTCCAGAAAGTGGGGATACTATTTATACTAAAAACCCCGGCACTCCAACGGGGGTACTGTTGCCGCAGTAAATCTGTCATGCCTACAAAGTCAAGACAGGTTTTCAACTGGGGCTTTCACTTTTCCCTTTATAGGTTAGAACAATCTACAGTGGCAAGATTGCTCATGACCCCAAGGGGCAGTCCTCTGTATGAGCCACTCTACAATGATTCGCGTGTGTATCCAGGAAGTGAGATATGTCTTCGTTGTTTAGAGATGGGTCTGACCAGTTGTGACTTACACTTGTGGGTCGTTGGAAGCAGGGAATGCTAAGATTGCGGACGTTGTAAGGCCGATGTGCTGGATCGGGCCATACAGCTCCTGTATTATTAGACAAGCCACCAGTGCCCAGGGTGCAGTCCAGGAAGCGAGATATTTCTTCATTGAGTCGGTTGTGCTAAGCTTTCCCCCGGACCTTGCCGTGGGTAGTCGGATGCAGGGAATGCCAAGACGCTACGGCGCGGTTGATTCCTACTTTCATTGAGGGGAATAGTCACCATTTTGACGATGCTGAAGACGGCAGCGACATGGATTGGAAAGAAGGAAAAGATGGCATTGGCCACATCGAATGTAAACTCGCCTGCAGCAAGAACGAACGCTAAGAAAACAAGAAGAGTAAGGAACCATGAACAGGAGATCTGGAACTAGGCTAAACGGGCACTCTCCCTCATAAACGTCTGACGGAAGACGGATGATAAAATAACACAAGCTTTTTATGTCTCCTGCTTCTGTTCGTCCTCAGCTATGCGCAGCGACAGTATCATAACCAATGAGGCTTAACCAATGCGTGAAATTTCTCCTTAGCTTTTATATTTCCTCCTCCTCCTCCTTCATTGTCTTCTTCCTTCTCCCCCGTCACCTTCTCTCTTTTTATCTTTCTTTCTTTCTTTCTTTCTTCGCTCTTCCTCTTCTTATAATCTGTTTCCATAGTTCATTTCTTCTGCTGGATTCCCATTTGTAAAAAGCCTTTTTGACTGGCACTTCTTCTCCTTCTCTGCCTTCTCTTCAGTACAACTTATATTAATCTGATACAAAAAATTGTTACACCTTTTTCCTATTCTTCTTTTGCTGTTGGTGTTGCTGCTGCTGCTGTTTTCTTTTCTTCTTTTTTTATTATTTTTTATTTCACGTTCTTTTACAACGGCTCTGAGCTTCTTTGCACAGCTCCGCCTTTGTCCTTCGTCCTTCGTATGTTATTTCCTCTTGTCACTCTCTCTTCTTCGTTCTTTTCTTCTTTTTCACAACCTCTTCTTTGTTGGTCATTGTTGACCACTTCACAACCAGACTGTCGACCTTAAACAGTGAAGATAACACCCCCCCTGAAGGGTGATACCAAGTCCCTAACAGAATACAGATTAACCTCTGTGTGAGTGCGTGCATACGTAAGTGTGTGTTTGTATGTGTGTGAGAGAGATTCCAATTCACATTATTTCCATAGTGGTTTATTTATTTATTTATTTATTTATAGTATGCATGCATTCTTTCAAAGATCAGAACTCACCACTTTTAACCATAACATCAACAATCGCGTTTCAAACGAACATTATATGCGAGGAATGGACTGCGCTATAAAAATGGACATTGGATTGGTTTAAATATTGTTTTGGAATTGATAATTTATTGGATTTTTGTAACATTTCACAAGTGGTTCAAAAGGTCCAATGGAGTAAAATGGACTCTTCAATGTCCGATTGATAGATTGGAAAATGTTGAAGATTTGTGTGGACTAGGTAGATCACTGTTGATCACTGTCCAATAGATGGCAGACATTGTGGTTATCATGATGACAATAGTCTCAACGATTTAACCTTTTGAACTTCAGGATCCAGCAGTGTGCTTTGTTCTGGATTTAGTTTCTCGGGTTTGTCCATTGTAAGAGCGACACTCGACGGTTTTGTCAACGGTTTTATCAAGGTAAAAGGTAATTGAAACACGCCACCATTGTGGAAGTCAGCGGAGTCAGTGTGGCTCATTATCACACCTCCACTTCAACAGGGTGTATCACTGCTTCTAACTGTATTCAATGCTTGTCCATTGTTGGGTTTTCTTTGTAACACGAATTTTTTCTAGTTTATAGACTTGTCTTTTTTGTGTGTGGTATATTCGACATGTTCTGTTTTATTCTAGTTTATACAATGATTCGGGTAGCTGTATCCTTTTTTTTAAAATAGAGCCGGCGTTTAGAAAACTGCATTGTGGCACGGAGTTATCAATTTCCCTTAGTAGAACGCGGCAAGGTCTGTCTTGTTCAGTGGTTCGTTATCTTTCCTCTTCAGTTCTGAAAGGCGTCCAGGACATTAACAAGTTGAAGCGTTCCTGTACATTGTTTTAACATCTTTTCCTTATATAAGATCTTGCTTTTACTGTCCTAGCAGTATATTTCTTCGGATGAGAGTATAAACCGAGGTCCAGTCTGTGCACGCATACATTTAATCGATGGAGTTTAAAAGATCCTGGCGCTTAGGTCCTAGACGGGTGTGCCGGAAACATAAATACCCCATACCCAGAATGCACTAGGTGCTTTCGTTCCGTATCGCTGCTCGTGCGACTACCGCGCTTTGGTTGAGAAGATGCCCCGACATTCGCCTGGGGTTAAAAAAAAAAAGTATTTAAAACGAGAACATTGCAAGGTTCTACTTGAGCACAGGGACGCATTGTCTCCGAGTGAGATGGTTGATGGATCCCTTTTGCAGTTGTGGCCAAATCAGCCCTGTTCACAGAAGTGAGCAGTCTCTCCGTAGAAACGATGTATGCAGTCGCACCATCTCTTTCTGTTTAGAAGCCACATGTCAAGCATAATTAATACCTTAGATTTGAATTTATAGTCACAAGCAACCTGTCACTGTGTGTTAAATCAAGTCGATGATTAGCACAACGTATGTAGATACACTGTACTAATTCTTTATGTACACTATCAGTGTCTTTATTTCATTATCAGTAACGTTGCAGGCTCACATCGAGTCCAGGCGTAGCAGCTGTAATAGATATAGATGTTTTATCACTCTCTGCCCAATATCATTGTGTTCATTTTATAGATTAAAAATAACTGGTGTTAACATAGTCCAAGCTTATCAGTAACTTTAAAAATAAAATCGATTTTGTCTATGTACACTATATACATGTAGACATGCAAGTAACATTATCACGCCACATAGTACATTGATTCAAAGATTTTCAGTGCTTGGTTTCAACTGACGAAAGTTTTAGTCAAATAAACGGAAAAGTATTAACACCAGCTACCAAGTATTGTTGTTTTATTATCATTGACTCAATGATTATCAGCAAATAAATAGATGCGCTAAAGCTGTTTGCACACTATCAATTACTTACATTTTAGCTTACATTATCAATGTGCTAATTTGGTCCTGCACTATCGGAACCTCTCAACTAGATGTTTTAATCTATGTACTTCGCCTGTGCATCTGTTTACATCTAGCGTAGCTGTTAGTTTGCTAACATTGTCCATGAAATGAAGCCCAGTCTATCAGCATCGAACGCTGATTAGTGATTAGAACAATGTACCGAGGGGTCGACGTGAAACTTGAAACAACGCCTTGACACGCTGATCTGATTGCTATGGACGTGTAAAACTATCACATTACATGGGCCTGCATGCACGAGTCCAGAATACTGACGTTGTCATTACGCTTTGGTGATGTTTTGTCTTGAGAGAACTTGGATCTTTACAAAGTGTTTGTTGTGTTTGTTGTTTCTGCCCTATGATGACACAGCAAAGGGAGACCATCTTTTAAAGTCAACATTTGGATTGTTACATTCTCAATTAGATGCACATTACATGTAAATTTTGACAGTCATGTATTTTTAAATTGGAGACATAGGCAAAAGTAAGTTATCTGAAACAAAACAAGTCTTTATTTTAGTCAAAATTGTATTTGAACATCCTCACACAGTGACCGCATGATACACAATTTCAGTGTTAACTTGGAAAGTCAAGCGTTCTTTGATTGAGAGATCCAGGCAAGTACGTCATGTCAACAAAACGGACAACAACAACCAAGAAGAAGACGAAGTGTTAAAAAAGAAGAAAGAGAAGAAGTTTTTTTTTTAAATCATCCCCTTAAAAAAAGGTTTTTCTTGTAGGACAGATAGTAAACACTTTGGTGTGGTAATTTCGTGGGAAACAGAATGATCTTCCAGTCTCATATTATTATGCAGTAGTTAGTTCTGTAAGATAATGAAGGTTACAAATACACACCAGACAGTATGCCATTTACCTGAGCGCTGAACGGGCCTGGAACAGTAGCGTTGTTACCGTGTGGACTTGAGGTCACCATCTGACTGGTGCTCACGCTTTTGGTTCAAATATTACTTTGAAAACTAAGACGTTTTAGAGAGGTTTCGCTTAGCATACAATCAGTCACATTAACGAGCTAGTACTTGAAGAACTCCTAAAAGCGAGGAGCGACGTGGAACTGTTGAATCACTGTGCGTGAATACAGATCTCTTGCCAGTTTGCCTATTTGCAGGCTTACCTACCATTGAACAGTTTACTTTCACCATTACCCTGTATGACTGACTTCTAATCATTGAAATCATAAGATCCTTGTCACTAAACCCGAGTCAGAGATTTTTGCAGCGTTAACTAAACTTCACTAAATGTTCAACACTGTAGCATGGTAACTGTTCTAATTAATAAGTCAAATCGTATAAGAAAACTAAACTAACAATATGGTTCAACCTGTTAAAAGATCCGCATTTTGCCTTTAAAAAAAACCTTGTGTATTGTGATTCTTAGGGTATTGTATTGATATAGTGGTATTATTCTGCAATCAATGTGTGTGTGTGTTATCTACGTTCTTTAGCTCATTGGAGATGGACCATTTTGGCTTAAACGCAATCGTCTTCTTATTGTTTCTGCATTCAATTTGTGAAGGGCTGTGTTGTTGTGTGGTTGTGTCCTTACATGTTGCAAGCTGCGTTATCAGCTTTGTGCCTGTTGTCTCACGTTGAAGAGCGTATCTTATTTAATCATTGTAGTATTGGGTTGCGTCCTTTAGTGTACCGCTATAGCAAGCAGGCGGTGTAGTGTTATTATGCAGTCCTAACGACGTAGCATTTGACATTCTGGACTTAATTGAAATATAATGTGTGGTCGTCTATCATCCATCCTGCACTGACAGAAGCTGCTGATTGGTTTACATGTGGGGTTCTCGGGATTCATATTCAAAGTTTTTCATTTAAGGTACATCTTTTACCTTACCTCACATGTATAAGGTTTGACGTGGGACCACAGGGTGTACCGAACTTACATCTTTTACTTTACCTCACATGTATAAGGTTTGACGTGGGACCACAGGGTGTACCGAACTTAGCGTCTAAAAATGATATTGTGTTCGTAGGCATTTAGAATGTGAATTATTTGTTTCTTTCAACCTTTTCGTATATTAGCTTCACATCTGACCATATTATCAATATATTCTATTATATCGCAATATTTACATTTTCGGTTCAAGCCGCCGATTCTTATAATGTTTGAATCTTGATTTCTGATATGAAGCCATGTTGTCTTCAACTCTTTCTTACAGAGAGACGTTCGATAGTTTGTCTTGTGGTTTGGGTTTGTTTTTCTGTGTGTGTAGACGTGTGTGTAGTGTGTGTGTATGTGTGTGTGTGACTGTCAAAGGTACATGGGTAGAATGAACATGATTTGGACCTTGTTGTTGTTGTTGTTGTTGTTGTTGTTGTTGTTGTTGTTGTTGTTGTTGTTGTTGTTGCAGCAGTTTGTACATTAGCACATTAGCTTGTTTTAGTGCATTTGTTTCCGGTTCATTAAAGACGTTTTAGTATTTGTGACTGTTTGCTGAGCGCACTTTTATTTTTTCTGTGATAGGACGGGTCAGCTTAAGCCGCCAAACTGTGGACTATTCCTGTATACAGGTAATCCTTCATTGATTTAGTTAGTTAGTTAGTTAGTTAGCTCATTAGTTGTTCAGCTATTTAGTTAGCTATTTATTATTGTGTTTTTTTATTACTTTGTTTAATCCTATCATTCCTTCCCGTAGTTCAATCTCAACTATGACTGATTGCATTTATTTATTTATTTCCTTATTTATTATATTTATTTATTTATTCATGAATTTAAATTGTGGTTTACTAGCGCTGTGGTGGTGCTTCATATGTCGACATTTGTAGGCGCTTAATACATTGTAATGAATTGATTGGCTGAGAGCTAGCCTCAATACATCTCTTGTATCTATGCGTGCTGGCTTTAAGTCGGCCTTTAACTCCTGAAAAAGATTTGAGTGAACTCCATGTATGGAGAACCTTTTAATGTGGCGTAGTTATATCTCCGTTGACATTCATACCTCTGTCTCGTCCTCTTTCTTACTTATGTATTTACTGTGTTTCCGCCATCGCCAATTGCGTACTCTTTTCTTTTTTCTTTTTTTTTTAGATTTCAATTACTCGCTGTTGTTTGTATTGAATTGCTTTGTCCAAATAATGTTCTGGATCTTGTTTCCCCTTGTCTGCTTTGTTGTTTTAATGTCCAAGAAGGCGTGTGTCTAGTTACCGCCATCTTGTGTCACGTGATTTCATCATTCTCCACTTTCTCCTCCTCTCTTTCTTCCTGTCTTTCTTGTCACAACGGTGGCGCTTGTACAACACTATAGCATGCCTTGACCACTACGTAGTTGGCAATTTAATCGTCGTTCATTACTTTGCGATCGAGCTTAAGATTCCATCGTCATCATCACCATCATCATCATCATCATCATCATCATCATCATAGTCGTCGTCATCCTCCTCTTCCTCCTCCTCTTCCCCATCATCCATCTTCATCAATCAATTAATCCACTATTAAAACAAAACTTTCTTCTTCTTCTTCCATGATGATGATGATGATGATGATGATGATGATGATGATGATGATGATGATCATCATCATCATCATCATCATCATCATCATCATCATCATCATCATCATCATCTCCATCTTTTTCTTCTTCTTCTTCTTCTTCTTCTTCTTCTTCTTCTTCTTTCTTCTCCTTCTCTCCGGCCCTCTTTGTTCTCGCCACAGCAGTGTATGTTGTTTGTACAAAGGTATAGCAATCGGTTTGCACGATAGAGCTATAGGTAGGTTATCACTGTTTCCATTGTTCAACAGCTTGAAATCAAGCTAACGTTATTCATTACCACGCCCCCTTCCCCCCCCCCACTTCCCGCCCATCCCTCTCACCTACCTAATGGAGACAAGGTACTTGAGCAATATATACCTATTGTTTTGGGCCTTAAATGAATGCCTGTGGTTGCTAATCAAAATGGCGGCGGAATTACTATCAGGTGCTCATCACAGTACGTTATGAGACTCTCTAGGCTGTACGTTGTTGTTATCTTATCTCTAGCATTCAATCCAGTCATTTTAATGTTGTATCAAATTTTATTCATCAGATTAACATAAGTTGTACTGATAATTTTCATCCAATGTATTGTATTGTATTGCATTACCTTATATTATATTATATTGTATTGTATTGTATTGTATTCTGTTCTGTTCTATTCTATTATACTATATTATGTAATATTATGTTATGTTATGTTATGTTATTAATATAGTTGATCGAGGAAAATACTTTGGACTATGCGAGGGATTGCTGATGCGATTGTTGCTGGTCTGTGTTTTGGTTTGAGCTCAGCAGACATATTCATGACCGTTGGTTAAGGCTTAACCAATGTTGGTAAAATTAACGACGTTGGTTAAGCTGGAAATTTTAAATTCATGAGGCCTTAGCAGAGTTAACGACGGTTGCTAACCATGGTTATTTTAACGGAGGGGGCACCACCCGATAACCAATGGAACACTGGTTAAAAATGGCGGCCATCGTTTGGTGGCAACTTCGACAGAGACGAGCTCCGAGGAGAGAGAGAGTATTTCGCGACAGAAGTAATCCACTTGACAAATTTGATGATGTGGAACTGGTATCAAAATTTCGTTTTCGTCGGCATGATATCATCACGTTAACGAACGCGGTAGACAGACTGAAACTGTGTGATCGGCAAGGCGTTTTGTCACCACTTTTACATGTGTGTCTCACTCTTTGTTTTTATGCCTCTGGCACCTTTAATAATCTGTCATATTAATAAAACGGGTTAATATTATTATTATTAAAATAGTGTTGTTGGATTTTGACTGGTGATGTGTAGGCTTATTGTGTATCTGTATAGTTTATACTCGTAGGGTAATGCAACCCTACGAAATAAAGACAACATTTCAAGTTCCAAACTACCCAGAAACGGCAGAAATTGACACCTCAGTCTAAAAACAAAATGTAGGCCTAACATTACAAACTACAAAGTGATCAAAAGTGATTTCTCTCCTTTCACCCCAACAAAAAGCTCGCTCTCCTTGCTCACTATGATATCCAGCATGCTGTCGGTAGGCTTGCTAATCACGCCACCATTGCCAGACTTTAATCGTGCGGCTGCACGATTCCAATGGGTTATAGGCCTATTTTGTTGACGAAAGAAGGAAAAACAGCTGCTTGAATTATGCCCCCTTACGGATATTCCCGCACAGCCCAAAAATAGCCTTGGTTAAGTAACAATGCGTGGACACTCGCTCATGAATAGCGATCTGCTAAACGATGGTTAACGATACTATTGTTGGTTACAAAACCAATGTTGGTAACGTTAACCATCGCCTATAATTTAACTGGCCATGAATTCCACCCCTCGTCTCAAACACGTTCTAATATCACAACAAGAGCGTAGTCCAGGATTGTGATAGTGGTGTGAGGTGATGTCAGAGGATTATGCAATCAGCTTCTGGAAAATATCTACTGTTGAAAATGCTAACTTTTAGCTACGTTTGGGAAACTGGAAGTATATTTAAATGGCTGGCCATTCTTTTATTTAAGTTTTGTAAGCAAGCTGTTTTTGAAATAGGCTGTTAGTAACATTGATAAACGACCAGATTTTCACTGTTTCGTGCTGTACTCCTATCCCTTACCCTTCATTTATCTGATGCGAATGAAATGTTAAATTGCTTGCATTTGTTTTTGGTTCATTTCCATCTGTCATTTAGACAGCCCGAGAAATGTGATTGAATGGAATGTCAGTTTCGGTGGTCAGTGTCCGTGAAGTATGATTGGGTTGGCTCGTCATTTTGGCTGGCACTGTGTCAGTTTCACTACGGATAGTAATCAGTTACTGATTCACTCACACTTCAGTCATTTTGTAAGCACGCGAGCGTTGCATGTCAGCGCGGAACGCCAGGTGTTGATTTTAAACTGCCCTGGCGCTAGTTCTGCTGCCGTTTGTATTTCCTGTATTTGGAATAGTCGGGAATCAGAACGAGCCAAACCTCGATCTGTCTGTCTGTCTGTCTGTCTGTCTGTCGTTCCGTCGCGGTGCCATATCTCAAGATTCACTGAAAAGGCTTTTTTAGCCAAACTTCAAATTTAACCGGACCCAAGACCCACTCCTGCTTAACATTGGGTAGTACACCATAAACCAATGTACGATGCCTGCCCTGTTCAAGATAACCTCAATATTATCGGAAATAAATGTAGGTCGAGTAGAGATAGAAGAACCTAAACAAACTGTCGTTTAGTTCCTAGCTTCTTCTGATAGGCCTATGCTCACTATCGTTATTGTAAAAAAAATCATTCTTCTTCTTCTTCTTCTTCTTCTTCTTCTTTTTCTTCTTCTTCTTCTTCTTCTTCTTCTTCTTCTTCTTCTTCTTCTTCTTCTTCTTCTTCTTCTTCTTCTTCTTCTTCGTCTCCTCCAGCTTCTTCTTCTTCTGGTCATTCTTCTTTTTGGAAAGAAATGGTTTACATTTACGGAGTGAAAAAGTGTGCAATAAGAAATGAAAGATACTATTATTTTTTAGTTTTATCCTAAAATATGAAATGATGAAAAAGTACATTTGGAAAGTCATTTTTTACTTTCGTCCTGGCACATCAGATTTTTGTTCTGCCAAAAGTGGCAAATGATTGACAGTCAGAATATAGTCATTGTTCCATACGACTACCATTATACTTGTCTGTCAGGTATTGAAGCACTGTACCACACGACTACCTTACAAAAGGCAAAAAAAGTTGTGGTTTTTTAAAATTTCTTTTGTGTCAAGAGAGAAGGACATATCAAATGAATTCATGATGAAACTATCTTTTTAATGCAGTATTGCTTTTGCGAGGGAGAGAGAGAGAGAGAGAGAGAGAGAGAGAGAGAGAGAGAGAGAGAGAGAGAGAGAGAGAGAGAGAGAGGGAGAGTTGTAATGACTCGGAGTATAAATGTATGGTGTGATTGTGGTTTATCTGTTTTGTGGTGCACCTGTAGTTATAAAAAAATATGGAAAAGGGAGAGAAAAATTCCAAAATTTGAAGCAAAAGAATACTCCTCTTAACAAGTTGTTATGCTCCTTCAAAACTTTAAAATGCGCTGTAAATATGCTTCAGCAAGTCCAAGTGTGCGCAGTTGTAGCAAAAATGTGTCTGAAGCTTTATATTACATTTGTCATCTTTCGGGATAACGCCCTCAACTTCAACCAGATAGAGATACCGGCACGCAGCAGGTTGCACATCAAACACAATAATTATAAGTTGGATGTGCTTTGTTTTCTCCAATAAACATAATTATGCTGGCTCGTTCTTTCTCAACCCGCTCCCACCACCGTCTTTCTCTCTCTACCACAAGAGGTCAACAAAAGTCTAGCATTACCATCTTTTAAAACAAGGCTCCATAAATAGTTAAGTTCCTTTGCTCCTAATATTTAATGTGATAGTATACCTCTTTGTACTTCCCTACCCTGCCACAATTTAGGTTACTAAGAATGTGTGAGTGCGTGTGTGTGTGCGCGCGGGTATGTGTGTGTGCGGAGGGAGGAGGGGAGGGATGGGAAGGGGAAGGAGTATGTGTATTAAAATGCATTAATTTGCTTAGCGATTTGTTACCGTAGTTAAGGAATAAGTTTCAAATTATTTTATGTTAATTATTTTGTTTGCTCTGCATTGCTTATTAAGGGTTAGCTGTAATACAGGTCCAAACGACCTATTGCTATTATCGTATTAAAGGTTTCGACTTCTCTCTCTCCCTCCCTCCATCCCTCCTCTCTCTCTCTCTCTCTCTCTCTCTCTCTCTCTGTCTCTCTCTCTCTCTGTCCTCCCAATTTTCCAATAATCACGGCAAACTTTTAGAAACACTACAAAAAGAAGGAATACATGGAAAGTTTTACTGTATTTTATTATCAATGTACAATTCGTTAAAATCATGCGTACGAGTCAAAGGAGAGTTTTCTGATTTTTTTGACTGTCCTATGGGAGTACGGCAGGGCTGTGTGTTAAGTCCTACGCTTTTTTCTGTGTTTATTAATCAATTAGCCGAACATATTAATGAATCAGGTCGACATGGAATACAATTACTACCTGGTCTTATGGAACTTTTCATTTTGCTTTTTGCAGATGACATAACACTCATATCCTCAACACCTGCTGGTCTACAAAACCAGCTAAATAGTTTAAAAGACAGTTGCGTCAAGCTTAAATTGCAAGTTAATATTGAGAAAACAAAAATTATGGTATTTAGAAAAGGAGGATTTTTGTCCAAATATGAACAATGGTTTTTTGATGGTGTAAAAGTTGAAGTGGTTAATGAATACTGCTATTTAGGCTATGTCTTTACAACCATGCTTAGTTATAAAATTGGTACAAATCATTTGGTTCAAAAAGCAAAAAGATCAGTATTTAACCTATGTCGTGTTTTTCAGAAATT
>CM072525.1:50959298-51011798 GCA_036898135.1 Oncomelania hupensis | reverse complement strand
TAATTTTTAATTGACTTTTACTCGGCTGGTAATTTTTACTTAATCTTTAAAGTCTTCATGATTTCTTTATTTTGAAATTTTACTTTGACGTGCCCTTGACCTTTGATTGTTGCCTTGACATTTGACTTTGACTTCGAAATTTGAATGTTGTCCTTTGTCTTTTTATAATGACATTTTGAATGGAACTCCCTTGGTAAAATATTTTTAGTTTCACCACTTTCACCACTAAATGATCCTTATTTAGAAGCAAATTTTCTAAATAATTATTTGTTTACAAACAATGTAAGATTTTTCTAAATAATATATTTTGTCGGTAAATAAGTTATTATTTACATAAATAATATATTGTTTAGGTAAATACATTCTTATATTGGCATAAGGCATTGTTGCTAAATAAGGAATTATTGATCTATATAATGCATTATTTTACAGATTTTGTGAAATGATGTATTATTTAGGAATGTTTGTAAATAATGAATTGTTTACCGATATATAATGCATTATTTAGCAGAATTTGCTAAATACTGTATTGTTTAGAAGATGTTTCTAAATAATGCATTATTTACGTAAACAATTCATTGTTTAGTGATCGCAATTTTCATTACTTAGGAGATTTGCAGATACAAGTCGTGTTATTGTGAGGTTGTATGTAGTGCTAAAGAAATTGGAAACTCGTGATTTTACGCTGTTTTGCAATTTAAAATGAGCCAACTGCTTTATTTCACACTATTTTTTATAGACAAAACTGCAGCGGTAACGGTTCCGGTAAAGATGCATCTATCATTATTTTTTGCATTTGTGGGATTGCTCACAGAGTAAATAAACCTGGAGAACTCGCAAGTTAACGGTGATCTTGTGAAGAAAAAAAATATAGCAGAAGCGTTGATTCCAGTTTTTAACAATTCAATACTCCTGCTACTGCCACTTCTTCTTCTTGGGGTAAATAAATTAAAAAAGAAAGCATACTATTTCTTTCTTCTGACAAAGTTACTAAAAACACTGGAACACTCCCGCACAAAACTGACCTTGATCTATCGTTTGTGTTTGAGACTTTACAGACGTTTTAATTTCGAATAATTATGTGGAGTATATCATGATTTATTTACATAAACAATGTATTGTTTAGGTAAATAATAAGTTATTTACGGAGAAAATATATTATTTAGAGAAATCTTACATTGTTTGTGACCTTTTAGAAAATATGCATCTATATAAAAGATTATTTAACCAAAAGTGGTAAAACAGGGGGCGGGGGCGGGGGTGGGGGTGGGGGGGGATCGCAAGCAAATATTTTACAAATGGAATTCCATAATTTCGATTCTTTATAACTTGACGTTGAATTGTACTTGAATTTTATTTGAATTTGCGCTTATTATGAGTATGTCATGAGTATGAGTAATGTATGTTTTGTGTTTGTTTGTGTGCGTGCGTGTGTATGTGCATGCGTGCCTGTCTGTATGTATGTGGGTGTGCCTAAGTGTGCGCCTTCTTTGTATCTTTGTAGTGTAAAAAAGGAAAGACACAGAAATAGATTTGGGGTGAGCAGTGTTCACCATATGCGACAAGGCAGCACAATAGCACAGCTATGATCCAGGAAACAGGGCCAGCTTGCATAAACAACAGAAAATGCCATACACCGCAACAGACCCACACGCACGTAATGTGGAGCTGCCAACCACATTTCTTTCATTGAAAGTACACAACTACTTTGACAGAAAGGATGTAAGGTTGGGATGGCCGTATGTGAGGTTGTGAAGGGGCGGGGAAGGGGAAGGGATAAAAAGATAGAGAGAAAGAAAGAAAGAAAGATATCTCGCAGGAAGGGTGGAAGACAAAACATAGAGAGGGAATTGGTAGGTGAGAGAGAGAGAGATAGAGAGAGAGAGAGAGAGAGAGAGAGAGAGAGAGAGAGAGAGAGAGATTAAGCGTGGGAAGGAGTATCGTCTCCATAATTCCGTCAAAGAGTTTAATCAAAGACGTTAAGTTTGCAATTATTATTATAGAGACGAAAAAAGGGACCACACACGCACACACATAAGGAGGGCGGAAAGATGGTGAGGAGTTGGGGTAAAGAGAGAGAGAAATTTATGAGCGTCTTACTTTCTATCACAAGCTCTGTTGGTACACCAATTACTTACACAGCGTCCGAACCTGCTGAGGTAAACTCCGTATTTTGAGTATATATATAGTGTATATATACCTTAGCAGGCTCAAACACGCTGTGTGCACCAGTATAGGACACATTTGTGGGGAAGGTTGAGCACTCGCTACTCACGCAAGACATCTTTGAACCATCATTCCCATGATTAGATCATGAAGACTACCACATTGAGAACTACCACATTGAGAGCTACAGACGGGTGAGAGAGAGAGAGAGAGAGAGAGAGAGAGAGAGAGAGAGAGAGAGAGAGAGAGAGAGATTGAGAAGTGTGGGTAGGCAAGCACCGTTGCTCGGGATTTGAACCATCAGGAGTCCCCGATTAGAACGTGAAACGCAAACACATTGTACTGACGAGGGAAGTTGGCCACTCGCTGAAAAAGCTTGCAAGTTAGCACTTTTTGCTATAAGTCAGTTCACACAACGAATACTGCTCTTCTGTGTAGCTAGCGTGATGGAGACCTAATATATCATCTGGAATCGTTTAATAGGCATGGAAACTCGGTCAATGGAGAAAGATTAGGGAAGAAGGAAAATGGAAAAAAAAAGTTGAAAAAGGAATCAGTGGAATACAGTTCATGTGGGAAAGTTATAATAGCTACTCAGTGTTTTAGATCCTAAAAAATGTGAGGGTATTCATACCTCGTGAGTCAAAATGTAAAGGGTATTCATGGTCTCCAGCTGGATTTTCAAAGGGGTACAACCATTCGCAAATACTTTGTTGTTTTTGCTTCATTAATTTGTATGCAGGTTTGTTGGCATCATGACATAATATGATATTGTGACAGTGTCTAGTGTGTTGTGAAGCAAAACAGACTGTTCTTGACGTAATAAAATGTTGTTAATAATTTTGTTAATTAGTTAATACATCGTAATAATTTTAACGGTCTTTTATTGTGTACTGTGTTCCTCACTTCACGCTTGCATAAGTAAGGTTGCAACAACTTTAATTTGTCATTTTGAAATTGCTGGATGCAACAATAGTAGTTACACTAATCATCTCCAGACTCGTCACATGTTATTCTGGTCCTGATTTGGCTCGGAAGAGTCCGCTGGACCTAAAGCAATAATCATGTAATGTAAATAATGAACTGAATTAAAACACATTCTAAACTCCCATACAGAAGCTCAGCCAGTGTCTTGGTTTCAATCATGCTCACCATGCCCTTCACAGCAAAGAAAATCGGATTCTAATGCGAAAGAGTGGCCAAGAAAATGACTATCACGCTAAACGATGCTGAACAAGACTAGAGAGTGTTCCATTTTCAGCACATTTTGATACGGTTCCTGTCACTGCGGAACACTTGTTCTGCATCATGTAGCAGGTCTGTGTCCAGGTGCCTTGAAACACTTTTGATAGCCATTTTCTTAGCCAATCTTTCGACAGCCAACCTTTTTCTCTTTTCACTCGGTTCTGTTCACTGAACCCGAAGTAGAGTTTTTTCCTTTGCTGATACGTCATGATAGGTCGTCTGCTACGGAAGCGCATAGGCACTTGAACGTTGCAATTCCTGCTAGTGATCGTCGAATCTCAGAACAGACAACAACTTCAAAAAATGCGTTACGTAAGTACGTTGCTCAAGTTGCCATGACGGTACCTCCGCTGATAATTTTCTTTACGTTTTCAGACCTCTTTTTAGAAAAAACCATTACGTGATCAGACCCCCTCTCTGGCACTCTTTTACGTGATTTTGGACGCCAAGAGGTATAATACCTCCAAATGTACGTGATCTAAAACACTGAGCTACACACATCTCGATCAGGAAGAGAAGGGACAGAATCAAGAGAAGACGATAAAGAAAGATAAGAGCAGATGAACCCAACCAGTGCATCCAAAGCAATGCAATACAATACTATACAATACTACATAATGTTATTGCCTATTATGATAATTACTACATAAACCTCACCCACCCTCCATCATCTTTTATATTTTACTTGTTAATATTTTTTTCATGTTTGTATTATGTCTTTGCATAGTTTATTAGTGTCTTGTTTTTGTTTCTATTACTTTGTTTGTATTTTGATGTTAACGTTAGCTATAGATGCGTGAGAACTGCGCTTTAAACTGAATTCATGAGGAAAAAGGGCTATATAAATACCATTATTATTATTATTATTATTATTATTATTATTATTATTATTATTATTATTATTATTGCCGATGGTGTGGCCACGTCACCAGATCATCAGGTCTTGCGAAGACCATCCTGCAAGGCACAGTGCAAGGAGGTAGAAGAAGAGGGAGACCGAAAAAGAGGTGGGAGGACAACATTCGAGAATGGACTGGTTTGACGCTGAGCGAAACAATCAGGGTTGCTGAGGACAGGGAAAGATGGCGTACGCTGGTTAAATGATCATCTGTGGTGCCCCTACGACCTCCGAGTTATGGGATAGGAAGGATTATTATTATTATTATTATTATTATTATTATTATTATTATTATTATTGTTATTGTTGTTGTTGTTGTGGTTGTTGTTATTATTCAAACTCTTGGCGCATTAAAATCATGCACTCCAAAGAATACAATTGCTTGCGATGAAGGCTACACCTGTAATAGAACAAGCAAACACTAGATTACATTACATTACATTATTGTTGCTTTAGGTCCAGCGGACTCTTCCGAGCCAAATCAGGACCGGACAACCCCCAATCCGCATAAAAGATCTGCTGAAACAACCCTAGTGGGAAAACTGAATGCCCTCCACCAGCCAGTCACTTTACAATAAAGACATCCCACGCAGGGGACGCTGAGGCTGCAATCTAATTTATCGAACCCCCGGTTACAAAAACAAAATAGAATACAAACATCATTATACATTATCAACAAAACATATACATATAAAATGCCTACATTGCTAAATAATAACATCATAGGAAGCCCTAGTGACCACCTGGCAGAAAGCGTCCAATACTCCCAAGCTGATCCAACAGACCTCATACACAAACAATGAGTCTTGTCCCGGAAGAGTTTTCAAGAAAAAAGGTAGGTGACTGGTCTAGCGAAGAAGAAGATAGTATAGCAGATTGATAGAACAGATCAGGAATGAGAAAGAGCAAATGAGAAAGACAACGACAGTGGGAATTTAAAGCACTAAATTTCCAGAAAGTGGGGACACTATTTATACCGAAACCCCCGGCACCCCAACGGGGGGAGCAAACACGACAAAGGAGGAGAGATTACATAAGATACTGTATGTTCTTAGTTAAAGAAAAAGGGAATGGGAGGGAGGAACAAATAAAGGGTTGGGGAAAAGATGCAGTCAAAGCAATAAAGGTGGAATTAAATAAAAAGAGAGAGGAGGGAGGCGTTATGAGAGAGTGGACGCAGGGGGGTAAAAAAGCTACATGACTTTGATCTTCTTTTTCTTTCTTTTTCTTCTTTTTTCTTTCTTCTTACCGTTGCAGTTCCAAATTGATTTGTGTTTTGTAGGTTCCCCCCCCCCCCTTTTATTTCATTTTTCTTTTCCGAACCGTATTCTTGTTATTATTATTATTATTTTTAATTTAATCACTTGTTATGCAATAATCTTACTGCGTTTTTATGCTGTAACGTTTTACCACGAGGAAGCCGTATTTTAATTAAAGTTCAAATATGTTGTTTTTTTAAACGTTTAGATAGTGCATGGATTTTATGTCTCTTTCTTTCTGCTTAGACACTTTCCTTTGTAATGTTGCAATATGTTTACCGGTAAAAACTAATACGTATGAAATGAGGTCGATCAAACTGGTTAGAATTTTGGGTTACGTTTTTCGGTTGCCTTTGAAGGCATTTTTAGTATGCATCCAACTGGGTTCCTGTTTTGCAGAAGTTTAGTTCTTTGTTTGCTGAACTTTTCTTTGTGCACTAAAGTACAAGTACACGGAAGTTTGTACTATAAAATATCTTATAACTGAAATTTGCCTTTCTATTGAAGGCCGTACAAACTTTGTCAAGATGAACGAGAAGAAGAAGTCGTTGAACTCAGTAAATCACAATACAACCAAAGAGTTGTGGGTGAGAGGCGAGGGAGATGTTTATAAAACAACAACAACATGTTGCGTGGATCTGTGCTTTAAACTGATTTTATAATATTAAACAAAATATCATCATCATCATCATCATCATCATCATCATCATCATCATCATCATCATCATTATTATTATTCACATAACCCACGGAAAACATAGTTTTTATTGAGCTTTACCTTCAAGTGAGCGTGAGGTCATATTTTCAAACTTGTACACTAAATAAGCCTACCATAATCAAATAAGAGCATATAAAATCACATTGTTGAGATGAAAGCTCTAAGATAAGCTTGTTCCTAGCATCCTTGCGAGTTCCTTACTAGGCAGTAACCCACGGGGATACCGGGGGTTTCTGTATAAAATAGTATCCACACTTTCTGAAAATTTAGTGCTTTAAATGCCCATTGTCGCTATATTTCTCATTTGTTCTTTCTCATTCCTACTCTGTTCTATCAATCCACTATACTATCTTCTTATTCGGTAGACCAGTCACCGATCTTTTTTTCTCGAAAACTCTTCCCAAACTCCTCATTTGTGTAAGAGGTCTGTTGAGTCAGCTTGGGAATATTGGACGCTTTCTGCCAAATGGTCACTGGGGCTTGCTATGATATTATTTAGCAATGTAGGCATGTTCTATGTATGTGTTTTGTTGATATTGTATAATGATGTTTATATTTTATTTTGTTTTTTTTTGTAAACGGGGGTTCAATAAATTAGAGTATAGCCTCAGCGTCCCCTGCGTGGGATGCCTTTTTGTGAAGTGACTGGCTAGTGGAGTCCGAGTGCCTTCAGTGTTACCACTAGGGTTGTTTGAGTAGATCTTTTATGTGGATCACGGGTGAGTCCTCTTTCAACCAAGTTGTAGTCCTGATTCGGCTCTTTGCAGTCCGCTGGAACCTGTAAGCAATGAATAACTAACTAACTAACTAACTATTAGGCAGTAAAGCGCTACAACAGGCTAAGAACAAAGTCGCACAGCCAAAGGAAAACTTCTGCTACTGTAATTGTGTCCAGTCGTGTAACTTTTGGATGCTGCAGTAGCACAAGGGCTTGAACACACGCTAGATAATGTTTCGTGAAGCAACGTCGGGACCAGTTAGTACTTGGATGGGTGTCCGTGCTTGGGTGGCAGCCATGGAACGACAAAAACTAATGAAACAAGCACGCAATACACTCCAGTTCACGCAATGGTCGGCTACGAAGTTTAGATGACTTTTTTTTTTTTTTCTTCAGATATGAGACCAAAGAAATGGATTAATATGATAAGCAAATATTCATCGCTTATGCGTGAATTAGACATTTATATATATTTGTTGTGTGCCCAAGTTTGACCTCGACCTCAGACGCACTTCGGTCTCCCATCAAGACTGTTGTCTGTGTGAGAACGCCACTCTTCTAAGTCCCGATGCGCTTAGCGTGTGGACGAGCGTAGTGGGAGCTTTCGTTGCCGGCGTCCAGTAACTGTGACATCTTGAATCGTTACCTGACGTGAGGTGACGTGACCTTATAGACTGGACATGACCTGGTGTGACATGGAGAATGAGACATTGATTTTGCTTTTCACTGGAGTAACAGACAAGGGGACAGAACAAGGTCGCGTTCGTCGTAACAATGTTGCTGAGTCCTGCTAGTCTCCCTTGTCTTGTCAATATCGGTGCTTGATTTGGAGTGAAATAGTGTGTGTGTGGGTGGGGTGGGGGCTGGGAAAGGTAGACAGTCATGAGCCATGTACTTCATTGTATTCATGGTATTTGTCTTGTCATTTCGGTGAAAAAGACATTAAAAGAAAGAAACAAACTAACATGCAAAAAAGAATGGTATTTGGAGACTTGAAAAGATTTGGTTTTTTAAATTTTCATTTTTATTTTATAAAGCTCCCTTGTCATCTCCATCTTCCTATACGCTTGCGAAACATGGACCCTAACAGCAGATCTACAACGAAGAATACAAAGCATGGAGATGAGGTGCTACAGAAGACTTCTGGGCATTTCCAATACCCAGCACATCACAAACGACGAAGTCCGACAGACCATCACACAAGCCATTGGACAACACAATATCCTGCTCACAGTGGTGAAAAAACGGAAACTCCGATGGTGTGGCCACGTCACCAGATCATCAGGTCTTGCAAAGACCATCCTGCAAGGCACAGCGCAAGGAGGTAGAAGAAGAGGGAGACCGAAAAAGAGGTGGGAGGACAACATTCGAGAATGGACTGGTGTGACACTGAGCGAAACCATCAGGGTTGCTGAGGACAGGGAAAGATGGAGTACGCTGGGTAAACGATCATCTGTGGTGCCCCTACGACCTCCGAGTTACGGGATAGGATAAGATAGGATAGGAAAGCGTTTTACTGTTTACTGCTTGCTGTATATGAACATTGTGAATGCCAGTCTAATTCTCCTCCTCCTCCTCCTCTCCTCCTTCTTCTTCTTCTTCTTCTTCTTCTTCTTCTTCCCCATCGTCATGGAGATTATTGTCTGCTTCCTTGTCCCCCCCTTCCCCTTTCTTCTCCACCTCCTCATCCTTCATCTCCTCGTCTTAGTCATCAACACCGCCCTGCATTGTTTGACGGAACAATGACAATCCTATCGGCGACCCCAGTGGAGCGTGCCACGCAGAGTGAGGTCAGCGGAGCGTAAAACTGCGCTAATCAATAATTCATCCAGTCTGTAAACCATCCGCCGCCTGCCGCGTAGCGCTCTTACATTGTGATAGCCACTGTTAAGTGTTCCACAACCTTTTCCAGGCTTGTGTGGAAATCCTTTGAAATAGTCGGGGGAAATGAGGACGAGCCAAATGTCGGTCTTTCCGTCGGCCCGTAGGTAAGACATATCCCTAGAACCACTGAACAGATTTTGATCAAAATTCATAGAAACATTACCCAGGGCAGCGGCTGCCTCTCGAGCCATTATATTTGCTCTACCGCAAAGGTCGAGGTCGCTGGAGTCTATTTGTTGCTAAACACGTTTTGCTTAATATGTGAAAAACGGCCTAAGCGATTTTGTTGAGTTTTTGTATACAGGCACTTCATATCAGGGGTAGAGCAATCTCCAACCCCCGTTTTGCGGATGACATTTTTGGATTGGCTGGAGAGGAACAAGAACTTGGATAGCTGGTACAGAGGCTTGACACCACCTCCAGAGCCTTTGAAATAGAAATAAGTGCTGAGAAGGCAAAATGGTGACCAACAACACCAATGGCATCAACATGGACATCAAAGTCCAAGGCCAGTCCCTCAAAACGGCGCATAACTTCAAATATTTAGGAACCCTTGTATCAGACAATGGGTCCCGACAGGAAGTCCTCTCCAGGATCGCACAAACAACAAACTCCGCTGGTATGGCCACGTTCCAAAGCATCAGGCCTTGCAAAGACCGTCCTGCAAAGCACGGTGCAAGGAGGCAGAAGAAGGTGACATAAAAAGAGGTGGAAGGACAACATTCAAGAATGGACTGGCTTGACACTGAGCAAAGCCATGAGGGTTGCTGAGGACAGAGAAAGATGGAGTAAGCTGGTTAAACGACCATGTGTCCACGTAAACGACCAAACGACTTTCGAGTTACGGGTTAGGATAGGAAAGGTATTTGTGGTCAACTTGAACATAATTATGTGGGCTTTGAAAACAACAAATAGCCTATTTAATAGTAGACGGATACATAGGACAATCGCGTATACGGTAATATGAATGAATGTATGTTGTATTAGATTTAGAGCACTTTAAATAATATTATCGAATTTAACGTTAGCTCGCAAGTGATTCTAATAAAAGATGAGACAGAGATAGCATTAAACATTACAATGAAGAAACTCACCTTGAGAATGATTTGAATGAAGGATAAGGAACTCCTCTCAAGTGGAAGAAATTACTGCGAAAGAAGAATGGAAAAACAAAACACATCACCTGGAGAGAGAAGAAAGAAATAAAATAATAATTCATTTTGAGCGAGGAGGTTTCAAAGGTGAAGCAAGGAGTGCTCACAGATCAACTATAAACGTGTGCGCCATTTCTTTTTCAACGGGAAAACGAGCGAGCGACTTGCGCTGAAAGACGTTGTGAAGAAGAAAACGAAAGTCAACACATAATGAGGATGAGGATTAGGTCCAGTTCAGGGTCGGTCAACTCCCTCATAGCTCCGTCCTTTGAGGGTCAAATTAGTTGTCAAACTTTCGCGAGTTCCAATTCAATTTGACCGGACTGATTGAATCACACAAGTATGAGACACCTGCATTTAGTCCGTCAACAGATAGTCGATCATGTGCATATCATGTGCACACTTGGCAGATTGAATATAGTCGTTTTGATAGCGCTCTTTACTAGCTCACAGGACGGATCAAGACACTGGCCAAAATGAGGATCGAACTCAAACCGCCCAGAGTCGATGTCGCTTAAGCTCAGGGCCTCTCCATACCGCTTACTGAACTGTATAGTTTGTCAGTTTGATTTAGCAAGAAGTTAACAGAATGTTACATAGAGGTGGTGGTTAGGTTAACGGCTTGAGTGGTACATGAAGGATTTTGTGGTTGAGGTAACCTGCTTCCATTAAAACTCTTTCTAAAGATTGCAGGCTTTGGAAACGATCGTGGGTCCTGTTCCCTCTTGTCCTAGTTGGTGCTGCACTGAGATTGTCTCTTTCGTTCTTTTCAAACCTTCCTGACACCACTCTCACACCGCCTTTTTTGTTTTTGTCTCCTTCGCGTTCTTGTTCTTGTTCTTATTGTTCTTGTTTTTGGTCTTCTTGTGTTCTTGTTGTTCTTGTTCCTGTTCTTCTTGTTCTTCTTGTTCTTCTTGTTCTTCTTGTTCTTCTTCTTCTTCTTCTTCTTCTTCTTCTTCTTCTTCTTCTCATCCTAACCTTAATTCTGCTTCTCTCTCCCATGTGTTTCTTCTTCTTCTTCTTCTTCTTCTTCTTCTTCTTCTTCTTCTTCTTCTTCTTCTTCTTCTTCTTCTTCTTCTTCTTGTATACACACACACCCACACACACACACACACACACTTGAGGTGGAGAGAGGGGAGGGGAGGGGAGTGGGTAGCGATGTATATTTCAATGCAGCTCTGCGCTATGCAATACAATATATTACGGAAGCTGGAGTGAGAACATGAGAAGAAACATATTTGTGTTCACGCCACGCTTCTCTTGCCTTACGTAGCACACCGGTAAGAAAGAGCGGATAGATAAATAACACAAACGCTTACAACTGACTGAAGCTCCAGATTTACGGATGTTCTTTTCGCGTTCGTAAACGGATAGCTGCATTAACGATACGGTAAATTTTAGGCACGGTTTTTTTCCTTTTTTTCTCTGTGTGTGTGTATTTGTGAGTGGTGTGTGTGTGTGTGTGTGTGTGTGTGTGTTTGTGTGTGTGCATGTGTGTGGGTGGGTGCGTGTGTGAGTGGTGTGTGTTTGGGCACACTTACACAGTGTTATCTGGACAAATCAGTGAACATCTATATAACTTGTACTGACATGCCTACATGTTTTGACGTCAGAACAATGATCCGTTAGGGCTGAGTTAGGGTTGGGGTTTTGGTTAGGGCTGGGTTAGGGTTTGGGTTAGGTTTAGGGTTAGGGTTCGAACACTGCTAAGTACTTCAAAATGGGGACGAAATATGACCTATTGTCAGCACAACGTACAGTATGTGGCGTTTCGGGAAAGTCATGATAAAACTGTGTAACCTGCGTGGGTGTGTATGTGTATGTGTGTGTGCTCGTTATCGTGCAATTTCTTCTTTCTTTCTTTCTTTCTTTCTTTCTTTCTTTCTTTCTTTCTTTCTTCTTTTCTTGTTCTTCTTAATATTAATGATAATGGATGCTATACTCACGCTTTTCCCCAAAGTACTAATCAGGCTCAAAACGCGGCGATCTGTACCAACATATACGTTCATATGTTTCACCCACTCTAACATACACAGCAGACATCTATCACTCAAACATGTGGTGTAAAGGCATGGAGATCGCTATTAGAAGACGGACAGGAAACAAAATGTTTATTTTGGACATTTTTTTTTATAGATTGACTGCATCTAGTACCATTATGGAAGAGAGAGAGGTAACCGGAGTACCCTTGAAAAAACCCATCGGTGACCTTAATAATATCGTACCTAAGTCACATAAGTTCGCCTCTTGCGGGAATTGAACCTGCGACCTTCGGCATAGGAAACCAACTTACTGTCCACTGAGCTACCAGGCACTTATTTCTCTTGTTATCGTTGTTATATAGCGCTCAAGAGCATCTGCTGCACAAGGTGCTGGCCGCTACAGGATCTAACACTTGCCGCCTTCCACAACTTATTATTATTATTTTCTTCTTCTTCTTCTTCTTCTTCTTCTTCTTCTTCTTCTTCTTCTTCTTCTTCTTCTTCTTCTTCTTCTTCTTCTTCCCAAACTACATGCAATATAACAAAGCCCGTTGACGCGTCAAGGTGAACAATGAGCTTGGTGTGTTGTACAATGATGTGTTTACACTCCATGTACAGTACTGGGGGTAGTAATGGAATGGAATTGGTACCAGCTGCTCCACGCTTTATGGCTGTTTGGCTGCCGTGAATTCTTCAATGATAAATTGTTTACTTTCTGCCATTTATGTGCTTTTACTGACAATTTAGTGTGAATAAGGCATTTCGTGGTTGAATACCACATTGCCCCACCCCCACTCCCACAACATCCCTCCCCCCCTCTCTCTCTCATTTAATTTTTACTAAACGTTTAGAGTGTAGGCTTGGCTAGCAGCCTAAGAGTGTTTACTTTATCAAATATTCTGTTAAAAATACAATTTACTCGTACCCCTCACTTCCAAAAATCTTTGTCATCTCTCTTCCCTTCCTATATCTGGCCTCAAACACAGCAATTGGCATAGAAACCACAGCTAGACCTTTAGGGAGCGCTTCGGCTGTCTGCACTGCTGGGCTAATTTAATTTTCTCTCTGGCTTCCGCTCTCCCTAGAGTACCCTCCCCTGGGAGTCTCGGTATTTTAGCCTTAAGAGTGATGGCCCCTTAGCTGGTCTGTGTGTAACGTTTAGCTTATAAGCAGCTCTGTGATGATTGCTCCAACTTTTTTTCACGGGCTGGGGTGAGGGTGGGTGTAGAGTCATTTTGAGGGATTACTTAACATCCTTGTGATGTCGTCGTTAATGTCGTTTTCGCGATCGGCAGTAGAAGTGTGGATCAAACGCTACAAAGTCCGCACAATTTTAAGGATTTCACGCTGCCACATCAAAACAAAGAGTTCCAGATAAAACAAACATACGTAGTTTAATCAATGAAACAAAAAGTACTGACACCCCTAAACCTGGTTGCGTAAGTCACAGGGTTATTAAATATTCAACGTTAAAAAGCCACGTATGAAGCTTTGTATGTAGCCCAGTGTATATACGTATGTTTTAAAGTTCTTCTTCTTCTTCTTCTTCTTCTTCTTCTTCTTCTTCTTCTTCTTCTTCTTCTTCTTCTTCTTCTTCTTCTTCTTCTTCTTCTTCTTCTTCTCCTCCTCCTCCTCCTCCTCCTCCTCCGCCTCTTCATATTCTCTTCTCATTGTCATCATCATCAGCATCTGACAACAATAATACAAGATGATGTGAAGGGCGTTGGTCTTACGAGAGCTCTATTATAGAACACAACGCGTTCATAACAAAATCAACAACTTCTGTTAATCATGTGAATATAGAACACTGCCCCAGATCTGCTATTTGTCCACAAGCATTATCGAGGATTTTTATAGCGCACATATCTCACCGTACTTGGCGACTCAAGGCGCTGGCCAATACAGGATCTAACTCAAGCCGCCCGAGACGTCAACTTGCAGCCTTTGGGCGCATCGTAATACCGCTCCAGACAACTGAGCACAATCCTGGGCAGCCAGGGATGGGGGAGAAGGACCTCGGTGCATGCTGGATGTGTTCTTGTCACCGACACTCACCCGTCACCCGTCCCGAGAAGCAAATCCTTATTATGCCTTTTTTTGCTTCTCTTCGATTTTATTGCATTTTTTGCCTCTTATACTGTAGTTGTATTTTTGTTTTCGTGGTTTTTGTTGTTGTTTAAAAGATTCATTAATATACTTCTGTTGTTTTTTCTTTGTATTTGTTCGTGTTCGCCAGAGGCATTTCATTGTAATCATTTATCAAAGGTTAGCACTTATTTAAGTTTTGCTGTTGTGTGCCCTTTATGTTCTCCATGTTTGGTTTGCTTGTCTCGTCAATAATAATAACATTCTGTTTAAACTAAATCCTTTCTGGTCAACAGAACGTTTTTGTCTACTCCATGACCGCATCCCATAAACCACCGCACGCTCTGCTTCACCCCTGACCCCCCGACCTTCCTACCCCTCCCCTCCCTCCAACCCACTTCCACCTCATCCCACCCTCTCTCTCTCTCTCTCTCTCAACCTGGTGACAGAAGAATCGATCCGTTTGAGAAAAACGCGGTGTCGGGATTAACCTGTTAGCTTTGGTTTCAGCCGCAGTGATTTATGGGTCACATAGGAACCCGCCAAATGAAGACAGGGTCGAATGACGACAGCACAAAATGAAGACATACTTTCCCCTCCGCTCCCCTCCCCTTCCCATATTTCATCCCACCTCCCCTCCACTTCCCATATCTCATCCCACTTCCCCTCCCCTTCCCTCTGTTCAACAATAACACCAGTTCTACACCGTCGTGGTATCAAAACTCGGTCTCGCTCGTCAGCAGCGGAAATCATGTGTGGTGTGGTCACTCACTGAGGCGAATCTTTCTCTTTCCAGTTTTCTTTCTAACTAATGGACAATAGGCATTATCCCTAAATAAACCGAAAGTAGGTTGCTTCCCCTGAAATGCGGTTACACAATACATGTTGACAGCATAAACCGAAAGTAGGTAAAGTAGGTCAATGAGAGTTGCTTCCCCTGAAAAGCGGTCAAAATACATGTTGACAGCTATTTAGGAAGTACTCCTATTAGCTGTGACTCAATTCTTCGTGGCGTGGCGAGTGCAAATTTGCAATAGTTTGACATCCTTGACGAATACTATTAAAGCTCTTAAATTATTACTTAAACTATTAAACACTCTTCTGTAAGGACTAAATACTACTAACAGATGGCTTGTCTGTAAAGTTCAAATGTGAGCTGTTTCTTAAGTTACAAAATTGCGGATTCATTAAGACCAACGTTTCTTTACCCAAAATGTGTGGTTGAGAAAGTTGAATACAGTATTGTGTTTAATTCATCGTGATTTGACATTTTATAATTGTCAAAAATGTCATACATTTTATACTTACAAAACGATCCCCATATTTCTCGGAACTGTGTTGGGCTGCGTGTAGCAACTACACACTTTGTTTAATAATAATAATAATAATAATAATAATAATAATAATAATAATAATAATAATAATAATAATAATAATAATAATAATAATAATAATAACAATAATAATAATAATAAAAAGAAGAAGAAGAAGAAGAAGAACTTCATTCTATCTCATTATATAAGAAGATAATTCATAATATTAAGAAGAGAAAGAAAGTATGATTCAAAGAAAGAACAAATGAATGAAAGAATGATTGAATGAAAAGCAGAAATAAATGCTGTCTTTTAGATCGAAAGGATCGTCGATCATATTTTGAAATGTTTGTTTTTGCTAGAAGTGCAAGAGAGGACGAAATTTGTGTTCATATTGCGGTCTATCCCACCTCTCACTAAATCTGGTTCGAGTTAACTGGGTTTATTCCCTGTCTAAACCCAGCGCCGAGGGAAGCGAATAAGGCCTACTTTGGCCATAATAGTCCCCAGTTAAGTCCCTTGGCGACAAGGGAGACGACTCGGTTTTGCTCTTTCTGCTCGTTAAAGAGAGTTAAGGGTGATGGGAGGGGCAGAGTGCGCGCGCGTGTGGTGTGATAAGGAGGAGAGATGGAGTGGGGAGGGGGGTGGAGGTGGTGGGGAGCTCTACGTGTTAAAAGTTCCAGTGGCGTGGATAGAACAACATGGGCTCGCCACAAGATGGATGACTTTACAGTGTTTGTTGTTTGTCGCTGACAACACCTACGTCTACATCTCAACATTTTACATTTCTCTTCTTTTCCCTCTTTTTGTCACTCCTGGGTTGGCCTCCTGCACCCCCTTTCTCCGCGATATATTTGTATCTTCTTCTTATTTACTCCTCCTCCTCTCTTCCTTCCTTCCCTTCTTCCTCCTCTTTCTTACTCTCCTCCTCCATCTTATTATCCTCTTCCTCCGCCATCATCTCCTCCTCCTCCTGTTGTTCTTCTTTGGTAGAAGGTTCACCTGGAAGAAAGGATAGAATCTGGATTTGCATCTTGTCGGCGTCGGAGATTTTTCTCACAGGACCGAGTGGATTTTCTGTAATAACTCGGTTATGCTGTTGATCACACTTGTGGCAGCTCTGTGTATGTGTGCGTGTTTGTGTATGTGTGCGTGTGTGTATGTGTGTGTGTTGTGTGTGTGTTCTGGCTTTGTTGTGTAATGCGTATCTGTTTCGACTTTCACCACCGAGGATGAATGTTCACGGATTTTCGAGCTGTTACCTGGGTCAAGTTCTTAACATTTTGTGAGTGCCGTTGTTTTATATGTGTGTGAGAGATTGTGTGGTTCTTGAAACAAACACACACACACACAGTCTCTCTCTCTCTCTCTCTCTCTCTCTCTCTCTCTCTCTCTCTCTCTCTCTCTGTGCTGGCGTGGTTTGAGTGCAGCAACACTCGAGATTCTTTGGCAAATGTAAGGTTAGTTATGTATTGTGGGTCACATGTCGAGAAAGGGCAGAAATTGCTCTCTGTCGCTTTGGATCAGCGGTAATTCACATTCTGGGTTTCCAGAAAATGGCAATTTGTACTTCTGTCGAGCCCGACTTTTAGAGTGAATGGGTTGGGTCCCCTATTATATCAACACTGGAATTTACAAGGTGCAGTCGCTGTCTTCTATGTTGTCAACATAACTGTTATCACCACTCTCTATCACTGTCATCATCATGATTCATCATGATTCATCATGATTGTTGTTGTTGTTGTTGTTGTTGTTGTTGTTGTTGTCCTTCTTCTTCTTCTTCTTCTTCTTCTTCTTCTTCTTCTTCTTCTTCTGCCTTGTGCTAAATATGTTATTAGAGCAACAGCAGTAGGTAATAGTACCAATGAGGAGTTACAATTAAGATCGGACAAAAAGTTTTGGGCTATCTTCGCGCAATGCTGGAGATGCCTCGGCAGCCAACATTCAGCGACGACTAGGTTTTATTGTTCGCCGAGGGGCTCACGATATAACGCCTGCTCGTCTGTAACATATGAGACGAAATTCTCAACAACCCTGTATAATAGGTATGTGCAGAGCGTCTCACTGAAGGCCGAAGTAACCCTCAGTGATTAGCTCCACATCTCTATATATAAGCGAAGAAACATTCTGATAAGTCCGTGGCCCACTGGAATCTCCACTCTAATTTCCTATACATATATAAATATAAAACATGGCTAACTATACACATAGAGAAATAATTCATATTATAAACATTCTCCAGAAACGGGGCTGCGAATATTAATGCAATATCTTTACATATTTCACTATCTTCTAATGTTTTCATAATTTAATTGAAAAAGAAATGAATAAACATTATAAATGTAATCAGCAGTATGAAAAACATTGTGGAATTTCTAGATCTGTAGTGTCAAGCAATGAATAACTAACTAACTAGTTACATTATTTTAGCAAAAACGTCTATCTATTCTTCTGTTGGCTCTTTTCTCTGATAAACATTAGTATTTGTTACTTTATGATGCGTCGGTAATATTATTTATAGTACTGATTGTGATGAAATATTTGGTTTATTATTATTAGTATTATTATCATTATTATTATTATTATTATTATTATTATTATTATTATTATTATTATTATTATTATTATTATTATTATTATTATTATTATTATTATTTATTTTATATTTTTAAATGAATATTTTTTTATTTTTGTTTAACAGCTTTATTGTTTTATTATTTTCATGAAAAATTTATCAGTACAACTTATGTTAATCTGATAAATAATTTTTTTTATAATAACAACGACAAATGAAAAAGGACATTAAAACAACTGAACTGAACTGATCTTCTTCTTCATATTTTTCTTCTTCTTCTTCTTCTTCTTCTTCTTCTTCTTCAGAAACTCGGTCAAGCCACTTGGTGATTTCTATTACCCACGTTTTATTGTCCTGTTTGTCCCTTACCTCCCTTGTCTCCTTGATCTTCTCTTTCCTTCACTACAAGATCAACAAACACCAACAGCAAGAAGTATCACAAGAAGGATGCTTTCTTTATGTAACATATATCAGGGATCAGTTTACTAGCGCGCCCTGCGCCATTGAAAAATAAAAATATAAAAATTAAAAATGACCCATCTACAATTCTTGCCAGGGGCCGAATGGCGTTTCGATTTTTGGTACCAGTGCGCCACCACAATAACAGTGCACTGTATTGGAGGCGACAAACGTGCTTTTGCTAAGACAAGTTCAGCGATTGGCTATGAGGGCCCGGATGTTGATCTTTCAGCCAATAAGAAGTGTTGTACGATTCTTCCAAATCAGAATTTGCTATCGTCTGCGCGTATGTTGTGTCCGTGCAAGGAGGATGTGGTGGTTTTTTTTGTGCCGCTTTGAAAATGCCACCCCCCAAAAAAAAAAACAAAACAAAACAAAACAAAACAAAACAAAACAAAACAACAACAACAACTAAACTTGAGGTCTAGACTGTCGTTTGCTGCTGTTAAACTACAGTCTACCGCCGCTGATCCTACGCAAGATGATTGTGTGAGCCCCGAGTCAAGTCAAAATACTGATCCCTGTTCTGGTTAGTATTTTGTTGGTAAACATGCTTCACAACACATGCACACTCACAATAATCTATTTTGTTTTAATTTCTGTAATAATATCTCCAGGTTATCTTTTACATGTACGTAAATTACTGCTGAAATCATGGCCCATTGAAATTTGATCTGAGGGGCCCAATGGCCCATAGCTTTTTTGTGTCAGGCTGAACCCTGATATATAATTATACTATATCAAGTATTGGTTTTTGTTTTGTTGTTTTTTCATCTTCTTGGAGCTTCTCTGTCATTAGCAGCAGTCAATAAGAACAAACATCATCACAAAAGAACGCTTTCTGTCTATATAGCCAATATGTTATGTCCGACTTTTTATTTGTCCCCGCCTTTTTTTCCGTGTTCTTTTCACTTTTATAAAAAGTCAACAAGAACACAGCATCAGCAGCAACTCTTTGTTCTTTTATCAAGCTTCGTAAAAGTCGGCCTATGAACGGCAAGAAATGAAATTATGATAAGGCCTGACAATCCAAATGCGTTTTGCTCCCGCGTGCTTCTGTCTTCTGTCAGAAATATATCTTTTATGGATTTGGGATTGAGAGGCGGAAGAAGAGGTGCTGCATTGGGGTGGCGAGTGGGAGTGTTGGAGGAGGGGAGAGACAGGCAGACAGACGGAAATATTTAAGGTAAAATGTATCTACGCTATTAATGGGAGATGTGATGCATATTTTGTTGTTATTCAATATGTAACGCAGCAGTTTTGTTTTCTGTTTTCAGGAAGTCGGCAGCATTATCGGGAAAGTGAGTACAACCTTTTTGTAATAATTGCATTTATTATCTGTATTATCCGATTGTGTCATCTATCTATCTATCTATCTATCTATCTATCTATCTATCTATCTATCTATCTATCTATCTATCTATCTATCTATCTATCTATCTATCTATCTATCTATCTATCTATCTATCTATCTATCTATCTATCTATCTATCTATCTATCTATCTATCTATCTATCTATCTATCTATCTATCTATCTATCTATCTATCTATCTATCTATCTATCTATCTATCTATCTATCTATCTACTCTATCTATCTATCTATCTATCTATCTATCTATCTATCTATCTATCTATCTATCTATCTATCTATCTATCTATCTATCTATCTATCTATCTATCTATCTATCTATCTATCTATCTGTCTGTCTGTCTGTCTATGTTCTGTCGTATTTTATTTTAATGTGTATTGTATTGTATATTTGATTAGGCGTTGTTTTTCTCCTTAAAGTAAAGGGTGCAAGTAACTGCTTTGCATTTATTGATTGATTGCATCGTTCTTATAGAGCCCTTTTTCAGCTGTAGAGCTGCTTACGGCGCTGTTGTGTTGTGTGGAAATATTTTATTGTCTTATTTGAACTTGTATTGTTTTGTCTTACCCAGTTTAACACATTTTAGCACTGACCGCCTGGGTCTTGTGTGGTGTGTTACGAACCTGAAATGCAAAAGAACCAGCACGTCCCATCCTCCCTCACTCTCTCTTTTTCCCTCTCTCTTTATTTCCCTCTCTCCCCCTTTCTCTTTCTTTCACTCAGGTGCAAGAAATGCATCAGTGCTTACTTAGCGTATCCTGAAATACAGGTAGATGCAGGGAAGATTCTCATTACGGCCGCAGCAGGTGCACAGTTTATTATCTCACTGATAATATCCCGCTCATATTTGCAAGAGGGATAGCGTGTATAGCAAGCGTAATGAATAGGGTAATATAACATTTTGTATAGTCGAGCAGAATAGCAGGACAGTTTGAATTTAGCAAAGTTGTTGAGTGTGCATTCTCAAATAACCGCAAGGCACATAATGGATAGTGTAAGAATTATATCATTATGTATAGTTTATTAGACATCGTCGTATAACAAAAGTCGTATAGCAAAAGTTGTTCCCCTTTGAATCCACTTGATTTTTTTAAACGAGCAATGGGCTAAACGTTCAGCATGCATGAATTTCTCTGGATAAAACGAAGTATACTTTTACAGAGTTTTGCTTTGTCGACTTTGTAAGTGGGGTTTATTATGAATGAAGGTGGATTTTATTTTGGGTTTTGGATAAACGAATTTGGTTTACTATGTTTTGTTAAGATGAATTTCTATAAATGGAAAAAGAAGACAGCAATTTTAAAAAAGTGGATTTGGCTTACTTAGATTTGCCGTTTTTGCGAACACACTTCCGCGATCGTTTAACAAGCGTACTCCATCTTCCTCTTTCCTCAGCTACCCTCATGGCTTCGCTCAGTGTCAAGCCAGTCCATTCAGGAATGTTGTCCTTCCATCTATTTTTACGTCTTCCTCTTCTGCTGCTTCAATGCACCGTGCCTTTCAGGAGGGTCTTTGCAAAGCCAGATACTCTGGTGACGTAGCCAAACCATCGGAGTTTTCGTTTCTTCACGACTGTGAGCATGTCATCGTGTTGTCCAATGGCTTGTGTGATGGTCTGTCGGACTTCGTTGTTGATGATGTGCTGAATATAGGAAATGCCCAGAAGTCTTCTGTAGCACCTCATCTCCATTCTTTGTATTCTTCGTTGTAGATCTGCTGTGAGGGTCCATTTTCGCAAACGTATATGAAGAGATGACAAGGGAGCGCACCACTTTACCTTGAAGACTGATGGGTTTGTCTTTCCAAATGGGTTTTAACCTTGTCTGGGCAGCATTTGTTTGTGCGACCCTGGACAGGACTTCCTGTCGGGAATATTTTAAGCTAGGCTCTGTGTTGAGGAAGTGGCTTTGGATTTGATGTCCATGTTGATGCCATTTGTGTTGTATGTCATCATTTTGGTCTTCTCTGCACATATTTCCATTCCAAGGGCCTGGATGTGTTGTCAAGCCTCTGTACCAGCTGTTCAGCCAATCCTTCAATGCCATCCGCAAATCGGAGGTTGGAAATTGCTTTACCCCCTATGCAGACTGGGCCTTCGTGATCAGCAAGGGCATCTGGCATGATGCGCTCGATGAAGATATTAAAGAGCGTTGGAGAGAGTAGGCATCCGTGAGGCTCGCCGATTGTTGTTCTGAACCAGTTCCCGATGGCGCTGTTGTGGAGTACTGCACTGGTAACCTTGTCATACAGGTTTTTGATGACTTCAGTAATGTTAGGGCTGATGTTGTACACTTTCATGGTTGTCCACATAGCTGTATGCCAGACTCGGTCAAACGCTTTCTTGAAACCTACAAACACATGATGTACATGTTGTTGGTGCTGTAGGTATTTCTTGCAGATTATTCTGAGATTTGTAAATCTGTTCAGTGGTACTTCGCCCTGCCCTGAATCCTGCCTGTTCTTCAGTTATGATTTGTTCAGCTTGGGGTTTCAATCTGTGGAGTATTATTTTTAAGAGGACCTTGCTCGATGGCTGATGAGGGTGATGGTGCAGTAACTTTTACACTCCTGAAGGTTACCCTTTTTGGGGAAGAGTGATGACAAGCGACTGGATCCATGATGTAGGCAACTCCACACTCTGCCAGATCTTGTTACAGATTATGGTGAGGGCGCCAATGATTATTTCTCTTCCTGCGGGTATGTTTTCCACTCCCTCTGACTTCCCCATCTTCAGCGATTGCACTGCTGCCTCAACTTCTTCTTGGAGAATTGGGAGGATTTCATCTTCTTTTCTGTTCTTTGGACATGCTGGAACTGATGGGTCTACGTTTGGTGTGTGGTTGTAAAGGTCAGAGCAGTATTCTGTCCATCTATCCAAGACTTCTTGTTCTTCTGCAAGGCATATGCCAGACTTGCTTTTGATCACACTGGTAGGCCTTCTTGCTGGTGTTCTTGTTCAGATTATTCTCTATTTCTTGGCATTGATATTCTATCCAGTTCTCCTTTGCTGTGCGCATGCCTTTTCGGATGTCATTGTTGATTTTTCGGTAGGCATAAGCTCCCTGTCAGATATCCTTTTTCTTTTTCATCTCTCTTCGTTTGTCACACAGGTCTAAAAGTTCAGGTGTGTTCCACTGTTTCTGCTTTGGGCGGTGCTTGCCAATGATCTCCGTGGCGGCATCTGTCACAGCTGAGTTGAAGGTGGCATATATATATATATATATATATATATATATATATATATATATATATATATATATATATATATATATATATATATATATATATATATATATAATGCCTACGTGGCTAAATAATCATACCATAAAAAGTCCTAGTGATTGATCATTTGGCAGAAATCGTCCAATATCCCCAAGCTGATCCCAAAGACCCAATACACAAACGAGGAATTTTGGGAGAGTTTTCAAGAAAAAAAAGTTAGGTGACTGATCTTGCGAAGAAGGTGGTAGGTTGATAAAACAGATTAGGAACGAGAAAGAACAATTGTGAATGACAGAAACAGTGGTAATTTAAAGCAATACTTTTCCACAAAGTAGGAATACTATTTATAATCTCGGCATCCCAAAGGCGAGCTGTGTGATGGCATTTATTTCTTTGAATGAAAAAAAAAAGTTTTCATTTTTAGGCGCATCTGACTGGGCGCAAGGAAGCAACACATCCCCGATACCGATGAACATAGATCGGATTTTCGCAAATGACAAAATCATTCGCTCAGTAGTTGACTTTCCGTTTTGACTCTAAAGACGGGTTTTCAGCGTCCATTCGAGGTTTTCTTACGCGGAAGAGCCTTTTCATTCGTTTACAGTTTACTACGGGTCAGTCACATTGCTGGTAGTCTGATCTGAGTATGTATACTGAATGATCAAAGATGTTACGATGTGTATAGCTTTATGAAGCACTACGATTTGGATTATACTAATTTATACTAATTTACCGCTCAATAGTTTTTACATGAACTCAAAATGTAGGACAGTGATACTATTTCAGTGATACGTACTGATGCTACTATCATATTTAAGCGAATCGTGCGTTTGCTATGTAACGAATGAATGACAGAACAAAAAATGTGGATTCGGGGATAGTGGACAGCTAATAAAGAAAAATAGCCAGGTGTTCGTTAGTGACGTATTTTACCTGCAGATAGTGGAAGTATTTGGCCATGTCTACCTGTCAGCCCATCCTCCACCATCCTTGCACACCTTAGATGTTGCCTACACAGGCGTTGTGTGGGTGGTGCATGCATTTGTACATTTCCTACACCTACAGCTCCTCCCCAAACACATTCTGCCTCTTGCCCGCTCTCGCATACCTCCTACCCTTCTGGTACCCGGTGCAGGTAGTGGTTTGGCACCTCATGCTGAGATTTAAGGCCGTAAGGATGACTAGGATTTAGGATACCAATTAAGACAATGGACGTGGACCGTGGCTTGCTCCCTAGTAACCTTCAAAAGTCCAATCCAGATCGCTTTCAGTTCTTTACCGTCTGCGCTCTATGACCGAGAAACGCTTTACTGGTTTTCGTCAGGGAAAGAGTGGGGGCAGATGTGGAAAACTCCTCTGAGGCTTTTGGTGAGGATGTGGTGGATCGAGGATTAAAAAGAAGAGGTGAAGGTAAAATAACTGCTCAGAAGTTAGTGCATCAGTACCCATGCTGGTACTCAGTTAGTGCATCAGTACCCATGCTGGTACTCATGTGGTGTCATCCTACAAAGACCGGCCGATATACGCTTTGTGTTTTCGGTCAGGATAAAACCATTGAGGTGTTGTGAAATTAAGGTCGCATTGCATTTGACTAGATCGACAATGAGACGGAGTACGTTACCAATAACTGGCCAGCAGTGTTTTTGGATTGGTCTTTTGTTGATAGGGTGGGGTCAGTGTCACAAACATATACATACACAGGCACACGGATGTAGTTCTAGAGGTGAAGATGAAGGTCGAAACTAAATCTACGGACGAAGAAATCAGAAGACGATGAATCACGGAATAAAAACTCAACTTTTATTAAAACTACATTGATAAATTACTAGCTGAACTAAAGGCACACGTGCTGCTCAAAAAGAACTAAAACTAACACGTAGATTAGACTGAAGACTAAAACAAATATGAAGAACTGAAAAGATGGCGATGGCAGCTTGACCAAGTACAAACCAACGACTCCGACTTGACGTAATCCCAAAAGGAAACACACACACGGTGACGTCAATAACATGCAATGACGCATGAATGAAACAAATGACGAAAGATCCCAGACGGCAAAGGAGGAATGAAGGTCTACACAGCAGCTGTATCTGCTGACAGTCAGAATGAGGAAGATGAGTAGGCCTATTTAAAAGACGAAGAAGCTACGATTTAACTCACACCTATCTAAACACCTCTTTGGAATTGTTTACACTCAGAAAGATTCTTTTCTAGTTTTAACTGTGAACACCTGATCACAGTCCGTGAACTTTATCAACTGCAGGAACGATGGACAAGTAAAGAAGAAGAAGAGAGGGTAGGTGCAGTAGCGGGAGGATGTAGAGGACTCTGCATCTTTATTTGAGAAAATTAGAGAGATATAGAGAGAGTTCATTGCCTAAATTACCATGCTACATATTTTAAGGCTTTGGCAGTATAAATATGGAGGGAGAGAGAAAGTGGGGTGGGGGGGTGCTTACAGGAAGTAGAGAATTTAAAATAAGTATTTGTGGAGAGAGAGAGAGAGAGAGAGAGAGAGAGAGAGAGAGAGAGAGAGAGAGAGAGAGAGAGAGAGAGAGATGATGTGGGAGTGAGGGTGTTGTGAGAAAATAGGCGTTCTATAACAGTAGCATGAAGGTGATTATAAGTCTAAAGCGTAACGGATTTTCCGTCGTGGTCTCTTTGATCTCTAATTGGCCTTAGCTTTCAACTGCAGCAGTAGTCATACACATGCACTCTAATTGGCCTTAGCTTTCAACTGCAGCAGTAGTCATACACATGCACTCTAATTGGCCTTAGCTTTCAACTGCAGCAGTAGTCATACACATGCACTCTAATTGGCCTTAGCTTTGAACTGCAGCAGTAGTCATACACATGCACTCTAATTGGCCTTAGCTTTGAACTGCAGCAGTAGTCATACACATGCACTCTAATTGGCCTTAGCTTTGAACTGCAGCAGTAGTCATACACATGCACTCTAATTGGCCTTAGCTTTGAACTGCAGCAGTAGTCATACACATGCACTCTAATTGGCCTTAGCTTTGAACTGTAGCAGTAGTCATACACATGCAATCTCATTGGCCTTAGCTGTGAACTGCAGCAGTAGTCATACACATGCACTCTAATTGGCCTTAGCTTTGAACTGTAGCAGTAGTCATACACGTGCACTCTAATTGGCCTTAGCTTTGAACTGCAGCAGTAGTCATACACATGCACTCTAATTGGCCTTAGCTTTGAACTGCAGCAGTAGTCATACACATGCACTCTAATTGGCCTTAGCTTTGAACTGCAGCAGTAGTCATACACATGCACTCTAATTGGCCTTAGCTTTGAACTGCAGCAGTAGTCATACACATGCACTCTAATTGGCCTTAGCTTTGAACTGCAGCAGTAGTCATACACATGCACTCTAATTGGCCTTAGCTTTGAACTGTAGCAGTAGTCATACACATGCAATCTCATTGGCCTTAGCTGTGAACTGCAGCAGTAGTCATACACATGCACTCTAATTGGCCTTAGCTTTGAACTGTAGCAGTAGTCATACACGTGCACTCTAATTGGCCTTAGCTTTGAACTGCAGCAGTAGTCATACACATGCACTCTAATTGGCCTTAGCTTTGAACTGCAGCAGTAGTCATACACATGCACTCTAATTGGCTTTAGCTTTGAACTGTAGCAGTAGTCATACACGTGCACTCTCATTGGCCTTAGCTTTGAACTGCAGCAGTAGTCATACACATGCACTCTAATTGGCTTTAGCTTTGAACTGCAGCAGTAGTCATACACGTGCACTCTAATTGGCCTTAGCTTTGAACTGTAGCAGTAGTCATACACAGGCACTCTCATTGGCTTTAGCTTTGAACTGCAGCAGTAGTCATACACATGCACTCTAATTGGCCTTAGCTTTGAACTGCAGCAGTAGTCATACACATGCACTCTAATTGGCCTTAGCTTTGAACTGTAGCAGTAGTCATACACATGCACTCTCATTGGCCTTAGCTTTGAACTGCAGCAGTAGTCATACACATGCACTCTAATTGGCTTTAGCTTTGAACTGCAGCAGTAGTCATACACATGCACTCTAATTGGCCTTAGCTTTGAACTGCAGCAGTAGTCATACACATGCACTCTAATTGGCTTTAGCTGTGAACTGCAGCAGTAGTCATACACATGCACTCTAATTGGCTTTAGCTGTGAACTGCAGCAGTAGTCATACACATGCACTCTAATTGGCTTTAGCTTTGAACTGCAGCAGTAGTCATACACATGCACTCTAATTGGCTTTAGCTTTGAACTGCAGCAGTAGTCATACACATGCACTCTAATTGGCCTTAGCTTTGAACTGCAGCAGTAGTCATACACGTGCACTCTAATTGGCCTTAGCTTTGAACTGCAGCAGTGGTCATACACAGGCACTCTCATTGGCTTTAGCTTTGAACTGCAGCAGTAGTCATACACATGCACTCTAATTGGCCTTAGCTTTGAACTGCAGCAGTAGTCATACACATGCACTCTAATTGGCTTTAGCTGTGAACTGCAGCAGTAGTCATACACATGCACTCTAATTGGCCTTAGCTTTGAACTGCAGCAGTAGTCATACACATGCACTCTAATTGGCCATAGCTTTGAACTGCAGCAGTAGTCATACACATGCACCGTTAAAGGCCTTGGCACGCATGCTACGCTGCTACTTCTTCTTCGTCTCTCACTTTTGTCCTTGTTTGACCTCCTTCTTCATTGTCACCTTCTCGTTTTTTGCCTTTTCCTCCATCTCTTCGCTGCATTATCATCATCATCATCATCATCATCATCATCGTCGTCATCATCATCATCATCATCATCATCATCATCATCATCATCATCATCATCATCATCATCATCAGTATCAGCATCAGCATCTTATCCTTTGTCGCGAATTTGAGATAATTGCTTCTCTTCCTAGATATTTTATTGCCCATCTTTCTCATCAGTCCCTATTCATCATCTTTTTTTCATATTCCAAATCTGACATAATTGAAAATATGAATCGTGTAGCCACGTGGATGCATTATTTCTATCTTTAACAATGGATTTGTACACATTTTTTAGTTCGTTGGAATTGATTTCTTCACATTGTCAAATACAAGTTTCAATTATTCCGCTGTATTTTATCATTTACGACACTCCCCACTCTCTCCATCCGTACTGTTTTACTGTTGTTTTTGTCCCTCCATCACATTGATTCATTTAAAGCCATTTTGATCCATGTTCGAGACCACCGTCTTATCATTTTGTCCTCTTTCATTTCATTTTGTCCAGGTTTTATTGTGTAATTCTTCTCTGGTAATACCTTCAAGGTTTCGTTCCCCGAGGCAACGGAATGTTAATTCTGAAGGATTGATTTCCCGTTTATTTGCCGTTCTTTGAACTAGAGAACTGGACTTGACAACACACCACACATCAAGGCGGGCGGGGTTCGCGACATACAATCGCGTGTATGCACGGTCAGATGCACACGCACGTACAAGCATTTAACAGAGAGAGAGAGAGAGAGAGAGAGAGAGAGAGAGAAAGAAAGAAAGAGAGAGAGAGAGAGAGAGAGAGAGAGAGAGAGAGACAGAGAGAGAGAGAGAGAGAGAGAACACTTTTCATAACTGCACAATATGGTAAAACATTATTTTAGGATACAAGCAAATGGTTGGAGATCTATGTGCCTGATAAAGGAATTAAAGGAATTAAGCAAGGCAAGTACATGTTACTGAAATGGAACCTATTAAAATATATGAACAAAATAGAAAACCTGCCAAAGCGACACAATCAGTGTTGTGCCTACTACATTAGCAGTTCTTGCTTGAATGAAGACGAAGAAGAAGCTACAAGGAGGTTGGGAGGAGAGGATGGGGGTGAGGGGGGGGGGGCGGGCGGGCATGGAACTATTGTGGAAAAAGCACATGTTGAATTCTGGGTTTGACGGTGGCGCCTGGGGTTGTTGATCAGGAGCAAAGGGAGGCAACAGAGCGGAAAGTGGACAACGCGGGCAATCCATGCGAGTAATTTCCCATCTTGTTGATGAGCATGAGAGGACTGATGGTTGGGAGAAGGAGGTAGGGATAGAGGAGGGGTTATGAGAGAGAGAGAGAGAGAGAGAGAGTGAGAGAGAGTGAGAGAGAGTGAGAGAGAGAGAGGGTCGTCTTCGTATTTTATCTATCAGCATAACGTATACGCGCACGACTCGGTTTCTCCCTCTCCTTCCATCCTTCCCTCCCTTCCTCCCTCCCTCTCTCTCTCTCTCTCTCTCTCTCTCTCTCTCTCTCTCTCTCTCTCTCTCTCTCTCTCTCTCTCACTCTCTCCTCCCAATTTTCCAATCTACCAGGTCGTTGACATAGAATGGCATAGTGCCCCGACAGGCTGTATATTATTACCTCTGTGGTTGTACCTGTTTCCAAATGCCACCACTAGCTCCTGGCTGTAAAACGTATTGGTACCACCGAATAGATTACCGTCTTGCTTCGTTGGGAAGCTTGGCTATAAAAAAAGACGTTTATCCAAAGGCGATTGGAGTCTTCTTTCCTCTTTAGTTATAGTACTTTCTGGCACTGGGGAGGCCTGCTGGTGCAAATGGTTAGTGGCCGGATTCCTATGCCGATGGTCTCGGATTCCTTTCGCTCAAGAAGCGTTTTTTTTTTTAAATTTTAATAATAATAATAATAATAATAATAATAATAATAATAATAATAATAATAATAATAATAATAATACTGGATGCTATATACGCGCCTTTCCCCAAATCAATCAGGCTCAAAGGGCGGCGATCTGTACCAACATACACGCTCACCTGTCTCATCCACCCTCACACACACACACACACAACACATACACATCATCACTCATACAGGTGGCGTAAAGGATCGCTATTGGAAGATTAAAAGAAAATCGAATTTTTAGTAGTAGTAGTAGTAGTAGTAGTAGTAGTAGTAGTAGTAGTAGTAGTAGTAGTAGTACTACTACTAGTAGTAGTAGTAGTAGTAGTAGTAGTAGTAGTAGTAGTAGTAGTAGTAGTAAGTAACATTAAAATCCTCTTACAGTACTAGAGTTTGCAGACAGATATTGTGAGACTGCTGTCTAGTTGTGTATATTTGTAAGTTAAAATGACCTTTCTAAGATCTTGGACGTTGGATCTACCTGCTTGTTTACTGAGTGAGAGGGAAGGTGGGATGGGCAAGGGAGGATACGTGGAAGGAGAGAGATAATGGATGAGAGGAGAGAGAGGTAGATGCAGGAGGAGGTGGTTGGATGTGAAGGGGGGGGGGGGAGGGAGAGGATCAAATGCTTGCTTTGCGTTCCCACCTGGAAAGAATTATTTGTGCGCCGTCGACGTTAATGTTGACCCCATTGATGTTTTTTTGTTGATGATAGCAGAGAGGGGCAGCGATGAAGAAAAGAGAAAGATGAGTGTTGTTATTGCTGTCGTTATTGGTGATGATGATGATGATGTGGAGGAAGAAGGGAGGATAACGTATTTTATAAGCAAAGATTACTGGAAAACGAGAGGCACACATAGTGACGTTTCAGTGATGACTGTCGTAATCGCCCTCATACCTACGCTGGGGTATCCGTGTGTTGCCTGCGACTTTGATTAGTACCCGTTCAGACTTGTAGGAATCCATCAGGTTGACTTATGTCTAGTACTACCTTAATTAATCCTACAGGTACTAGTAAGATTCCAAACTGACAAGGTGGCATCACGTATCGCTACTAATGTTAACTATATTACTAACATTTAATTTATTGTAAAAGATAATACAGTTGTCTTATCGTATCTTACTGCTCCTCTCAAAGTCAATGTAGAACTTGAACTTATCAGCTTTTTTTTAAAAATATGCTTTCTTTACCAGCTACCTGAAAAAAAAACACAAATGAACGCTAAGAACGTTTGCGTAAAACTAAAACGATAGCATCGCATGAGTATGGCGGCCTACTAGCGCCAAAACATGATAATTACAATTATCATGTGATAATTACAAATATCATGGAATAATTACAATTATCAAGAGATAATTACAATTATCATTGAAAAATTACAAATATGTTCGTGTGATCATGTTTAATTTTCGGTTTTGGCTATATCAGTCCGCCTGGAAATGCGCCAAAACTGAAAATTGTAATTATCACATAATAATTAAAATTTTCACTTGATAATTATAATTTTCACGTGATCATGCTTAATTCTGGTAAGGCAGCTTACTAGCGTCAAAACCTGCAAGACTTACATGTATCAGTGATAATTGTAATTAACACGTGTTCTGTGTAATTCACAGAGATACCGGTAATTCACCGTGTTAATTACTAATTTTCAGTTTGGGCCACGCTTTACTAGGGCCAAAACCCCACGCGTGCTGGGAACAGTGCCGCTGCCGCGCATGCGCATCGCGCTTCGGGCCGCGCAAGCTCATCTTGATATTTATAATTTTCAGTGATAATTGTAATTATCGCTTGATAATTGTAATTATCTCTTGATAATTGTAATTATCTCTTGATAATTGTAATTATCTCATGATATTAGTAATTATCAGGTTTTGGCGCTAGGAAAGCATGGCAAGTACTGATAATTATTAATTAACACTGCGGATTACCGGTATCTCTGTAAATTACACAGAACACGTGATAATTTCAATTATCTCGTGATAATGGTTACTCTCGGTTTTGGCGCTAGTAGGCCGTCATACATGAGGCTAATAATACTGTTAACTGTTAAGGCTAATGCCACGATGCAGCTAAGACGAATGCAGCAAATATAACAACTGCTTAAGCTTAGCTCTGACGACGAACGTTTTGATTGCAATCATATGAGACTATCACCGAATCATCTCAGTCAAATCAGCTCGCGGCGTGATTTGCGATGATTTTCCACGTTTAGAACAAGCCCTATTTTCGACGAACTGATTGCGAGTCATTCAGCATGGGAACCAATGAAACGTGCTTCTTTGTTCACGATCTTGAGAAAATGGCAAATGCAGTCATTCTAAGACCGGTCCGATAGGAACGTTGAGTGTGAAAGATACCTGTGAAGTAATAGAGATGGTACAGAATGTTTATAGGATGTCGTCTTTTTCTCTGAACTTGACAAATGATGTGCTACCGTGTAATGCAAACATTCTTCGTCGCTGCTTTTCATACATTTTGACTTTCGGCTCAGCAATGGTAACAACTCTTGTGCTTTTGTTTATGCGCAGTGACTGAGGATTTTTACCAAAATCAAACGTTTTAGTGTGACTACTGACGACTCAAAGCGTCAATCTTCCCATTCAAATCATGACTCGAAACATTCACTGTCATTGTGATTGCAATCAAAACGCTCTACCAAGTGTAGTAGAGCTGCTTTTCATTGGCCAGGTTTTAACGTTAAACGAGCGCTGATTGGACCACAGAAAGTTCCGAAGAACGGTGGTAAAGCGTAAATAGAGGACGCTCTACGGATTTAGCGTGAGAATTTTTGCAAAATTTAAGGCGCTGCACGCGTCAAAAGAAAGTTACAGTCGGCACCTGGAGTTTAATTCTTATTGATGTTGTTGCGGACGTCACACATGGAGGAAATGGCACGAAGGCTCAGTGCTTTGGAACTCCAAATTAATCTGGCACCTCATTATTAAAACAACAACAAAAACAACAACAACAACACAACATCCCATGTTTTCTTACTAAATGTATGGCGTTATTCATCTTTTTTAGGTCATTTTCAGATAGTTTAGTGATGGAAGTGAAACTAATAATAATTCAAGAGATATATATGTAACAAAGAATGTAATTGATATAAAACAAGAAAACATTAAACGCTTCAGTTTTTTTTTTTTTAAAATGACGACTTGTAAAACTAGTTTTAAAATGCATTGATTTTTCTCCATCTTTCTATACGCTTGCGAAACATGGACCCTCACAGCAAATCTACAACGAAGAATGCAAAGCATGGAGATGAGGTGCTACAGAAGACTTCTGGGCATTTCCTATACCCACATCACCAACAACGAAGTCCGTCAGACCATCTCACAAGATGTTGGACAACATGATGATCACAGTGGTGAAGAAACGGAAACTCCGATAGTATGGCCACGTCACCAGAGCACCAGTTCTTGCAAAAACCATCCTGCAAGGCACGGTGCAAGGAGGCAGAAGAAGAGGGAGACCAAAAAAGAGGTGGAAGGACAACATTCGAGAATGGACTGGTTTGACACTGAACGAAACCATGAGGGTTGCTGAGAATAGAGAAAGATGGAGTACGCTGGTTAAACGATCATCTGTGGTGCCCCAACGACCTTTGAATTACGGGATAGGGTAGGATATGATTTTTCTGTTAATTAATTTAAAACATTATTTGGAATATGCAGACGTGGTGAACCATGTTTGAAAGTACGGTTGCACCTTACGGATTTCTTGAACACTGAAAGAAGAGAGTGTCGGCATGTCACTGCAAACTACTTACACCTCTATGGTGCGTGTGTCGGCATGTCACTGCAAACTACTTACACCTCTATGGTGCGTGTGTCGGCATGTCACTGCAAACTACTTACACCTCTATGGTGCGTGTGTCGGCATGCCACTGCAAACTACTTACACCTCTATGGTGCGTGTGTCGGCATGTCACTGCAACCTACTTACACCTCTATGGTGCGTGTGTCGGCATGTTACTGCAAACTACTTACACCTCTATGGTGCGTGTGTCGGCATGCCACTGCAAACTACTTACACCTCTGTGGTGCGTGTGTCGGCATGTCACTGCAAACTACTTACACCTCTATGGTGCGTGTGTCGGCATGTCACTGCAACCTACTTACACCTCTATGGTGCGTATGTCGGCATGTTACTGCAAACTACTTACACCTCTATGGTGCGTGTGTCGGCATGCCACTGCAAACTACTTACACCTCTGTGGTGCGTGTGTCGGCATGTTACTGCAAACTACTTACACCTCTATGGTGCGTGTGTCGGCATGTCACTGCAAACTACTTACACCTCTATGGTGCGTGTGTCGGCATGTTACTGCAAACTACTTACACCTCTATGGTGCGTGTGTCGGCATGCCACTGCAAACTACTTACACATCTATGGTGCGGAAGATGAAAGTGAGAGGGAGAGAAAGGTGGAGGGGAAAGAAGACGGTGTCAGTCTGAGAGATAATGTCCTTAACCTTTCTATTGCGAGCAAAATGGAAAGACGTCCGAAACAGAGTTCAAAGCTGTCGTCAGATAATATAATTAAACCTATTTGAGCTTAATTATGTACTTGGCATCAGTCCAAGATTCTCTAGAGCCGGCCAGGTGCGCTTGTTCATAGGTTTCTTTCTTTTTTTTTTTTTTTTTTTTTTTTAACTGATGGGTAATTAAAATTTACTTGGAATTGATGGTTATATTTCAAGCAGATGAATAATTCAATGCTTCATGTACAATTTAACTTTGAACCAATTTGCGGTGCAGGTATTTTGCATAATAGTCCATGTAGAGAGGCGAATGCACAAATGTGTGTGGGACGCATTTACAGTGAAAGTATTTTGCATTAATCCATTACATTTTTACCTGTAGAGGTTGATGTGTTACAATCAAAATATTGCCGTAAGACTAGACTGCTTTTTTTCTAGCACCATTGAAACTGAAACAAGTTCTGAATGAACATTGAGGTTTTAACGTCTACACCCACCATTGGCGATATGGCAGACGGGGATAACCATCCCAGGGAAAGAGGGGTAGGGACTTGAATCAACATTGAACCATCAGAGCAATCATAATGGTAAAATGGACAGTGAAAATGGCCACATTTGATCTCGCTTCCCACGGGATTCGAACCTGGGTCGTCGGTGTGCCAGGCGTACGCTCTACCCCTTGAGCTACGGCAGTGGGACAACAAGTTCTCTCACTGTAACTTCAGTAACAACGGCAACAACGTATATGATTACAGCTGGAATAACGCCCCTCATTGCATTTTTGGTTTACAATTTCGGTTCCTCCCCTCTCTTCCCTGGGCTGGTTAACCAAGTCTGCCATATCGCCAATGGTGGGTGTTAGACGTTAAACCTCAACCTTCATTCTCATTGCAAACGCAGTAACCTCTCTCACTGCATCTGCATGCAACGACTCTCACACTACTACAACATTAACTTCTAATCTGTCTTTATCTGTCGAGTTTAGTCCTCTTGCTTTGATAGTTGCGTCGCTTATCTCCCTTTCCATCGTGTTTCTCTCCCTTGATTATCGCCATTACTCCCCTTGTGGCGCCAAGTAGCTGCTGAACTGTGGTGATACGGGCAATTCGCGCCCCTGTGTACAAATTTCGGATCCCTTTCTCTGATAACCTTGCGCTGGCTTTAATCTTTTAGAGATGCCTTGCGGTGAGATGGAGGACCGATCGCACGTTGATTAGGTGAAGAGATGCTATGCAGAGAGAGAGGGGCAGTTTTTCCGCTCATTGTTCAGCGTTTTAAAAGATTGTCTTTTTTGAGGTTGCGCGCGTCGTCTTGTTTTTTGTTTCCCCCTCTCCCCTCTCCCACTCTTGACCTACTGCTCCATCTCTTCTTCTTTCTAACTGCAAAAGAATAAAATGCACTTCTCATCATCATTTTCATCATCATCATCTTCTTTTTCTCATCCTCCTTCTTCTTGCCTGTTGCATGTTCCAAGTTCTGTTATGGATTTGAGATTGGGTCATGATATATTTCAGTATGTGTATTAAGAAATGGCGCCTCCTGCTTTTTTCATTTCCTTTCTTCATGTTTTCTTTCTTTCTTTCTTTCTTTCTTTCTTTCTTTCTTTCGTTCTTTCTTTCTTTCTTTCTTTCTTTCTTTCTTTCTTTCTTTCTTTCTTTCTTCCTTTCTTTCTTTCTTTCTCTGTTGCTTTACCGAAGTTCTTGATCATGCAGCAGATGGCCGTTTTCAGAAATATACGGCTGCCACTGTGCATGTGTAGCAGAACTGAATGATTTACACTGAGAATAAAACAAACAAGTTGACATGGACCACGATGCGCAGGCTAAGACAACCAACAGTCTGGGTCTAAACCACGTCACGCTTTGGAACTGGCTCACGTATTATAGTAAAGGACAAATTTTGGACGGTCCCATGCATCCGAGCCAGGAAAATGAAGCATTTTTGAAGTCTGTGCTCAAGAATTGTATGGCGGCTGGTATCGTTAATTTGATGTGTTGCTTACTGGCATCCTTGTTCGCCTGTGAGCAGGTATGCATGTCGGGGAAAGAGAGAGAGAGAGCGAGAGAGAGAGGGAGAGAGAGAGAGAGAGAGAGAGAGAGAGAGAGGGAGAGAGAGAGAGAGAGAGAGAGAGGGAAAGAGAGAGAGAGAGAGAGAGAGAGAGAGAGAGAGAGAGAGAGAGAGAGTTTACAAATCTGCCGAATATACGTCTTTTTTCCCACCTGTTCTTAACATCTCCCTGAATCCGTATGCGGGAATGGTTTACACTGAGAATAAATCAAGAAGTTCACATGGACCGCGATGCATAGACTAAGACAACCAACAATTTGAGGTTTAAACCACCTCACGCTTTGGAACTGGCTCACATATTATAGTAAAGCACAATTTTTTGGACGGTCCCATGCATCAGAGCCAGGAAAATGAAGCATTTTTTGAAGATTGTGCTCAAAAATTGTATGGCGGCTGGTATCGTTAATTTGATGTGTTGCATAGTGGCATCCTTGTTCGCCTGTGAGCAGGTATGCATGTCGGGGAAAGAGTGAGAGAGAGAGAGAGAGAGAGAGAGAGAGAGAGAGAGAGAGAGAGTTTTCTATCCACCTGTTCTTCACGCGTCTCTGACTCCGTATTCATGTATATGCTTGTTAAAACCGTGTAAATAATCAGTATGTAACATTTACAATATATTTTTTTTTTAAAAATTTCAGGTGAAAATCTTATTACATGTTTGGCGTTTTAAGTTACGATTGTTGACTAATGTTGTGCTCGTTTGTCTTTTTCAGAAAGGAGATAACATCAAGAAATTCAGAGAAGAGGTGAGATCGTTGCACTGTTCACATTAGTTTTATTGCCAGATGTATAATTGCTTTACAGTTTAATTAATAATGGTGCTGGATGCGATCGTCCGAAATTCGAAAACAAAAATTGAATTCCTTTCAGTTTTGTATTGTAGTGATCTCTATCAATCGCACCGCTTCACGTTCCATAGAAAGAAAAAAACACCAAAGGCGCGTATTGCATCCTACATTATTGTTATTACTTATTACATGCATATTAAAATAGAATGAAAACTTATAACGGGAGTTAACGACGTTAATGTGCAATTGATGCGGAGTGCTAATGGCGTGAAAACTCGCATCCCTTTGTCTTTTAATAACAGATTTAAGACTATACTGTAGAGCCTAAACGCTTTGCACTATTAAGCGATCCCATGTTTGATGTCTCTTTGTGTTTAGTTCTTTTGTAACTAAATGCAGTTTACGACCTTACACTACGTGGTTTTTTGCTGGAGTTTTTGAACGGCGTCAGAATTAACTATTTTGCCCTCTGGACTCTCACAATCTCTGCCAAACGACTCACGGGTCATGCCTGTTGCTCGAAGCCATTTGTAACGAGTTTGTAATGAATTGTTAATGTGAGTTTTATTAGTACTATGATAGCTGATAGGTTGTTGTTGTTGTTTTTTTGAACAGACGACATTTAACTATGCTTGGAGAGTTGATGCCAAGACCAAAAAAGGACTTTTTTTTTGTTTTAAAATAGTTATAATTGTCAGTATATGTGTGTAGCTGCAGAATGGGTTTTCAAGTCATGGCTTGAATCGATCAGTACATTTATGTTTATGATGGTTTTGTACACATGTTGTGTGCGGTTGCAGAGTGGCGCCAAAATCAACATATCAGATGGTTCGTGTCCGGAAAGGATCGTGACAGTGACCGGTTCCATTGAAACAATCTTCAAAGCATTCACAATGATCTCCAAAAAGTTTGAAGAGGTAAACATTCCTTGTTATAGCAGAGCTCAGTCACGTGTTTTCAAGGTTCCGATCCCTTGGTGGGCCAGATTAAAGTGACCGTGTTTTACTGTCAGTGACCGTGTTTTACTGTCAGTGACCGTGTTTTACTGTCAGTGACAGTGTTTTTTTGTCCCTTTTAGCAATATCATTGTTCCGGTGGTTCTTTGTTGATTTACTACATGTAGGTCTATAGACCTCTTCCCTGGGATGGTTCTCCCCTTCTGCCATATCGCCAATGGCGGGTATAGAGGTTAAACTTCAGCGTTCATTGAGAGTTTCACCCACTGTAATAGACTATTTTCGTCGATTGTATAATATTATGCTCGTATCATATTATAAACATAGGGGTGTAATTATTATTTTTCTTAAATCCTACGATTTCCTATCATATACGCATCATATGCTTACTATGCTCGTTTAACAGACCAGTTGTTTCAAATATTGTTAACAAAACCTATTATTCCGACTGTTAAACCTTATCAAGGTGCAAGGGCCGGGGATATTTATCAAACATTGTATGCACGTTTATTTACCTTAGTAAAATTGGTGTAATAATTAAGGTGTTGCAGGACCTTTCTCTCTAAATTAATGTTGTATTCTTATGGTTTTGCTACCTATCACGTCCCACTATAATTCACCACCACTCTACACTACTATGCGCCTCGGGCGGTTAGAGTTAGGTCCTTCATTGGTCAGCGCCTTGAGCAGCTTGCAGAACGATGAAATAAGCCAAAGAAGTACTCGCTATAAACTATTTATATGTCAAAATTTCAAAGCTGCTGCGACTACGTGTTGAAAGCTTCGCTTCACTACCCTGATTATTTCACGTTCGATAGCATTCTATAGTACATGGGTGCCACCTTTGCTGAAGCCTACAATCGGAAATTCGATTTTTTGAAAAAAAAAATCGTAAAAAAAAGTTATATAGAAGTAAACGAAACAAGATTTGTATCAGATTTGTGTAAAGATGCACAGCTGAAAGGGGCGCAACCCGCGTATCCGGTTGATGACTTCCGGCCGGTTGTTTTATGGACAATGATGACTGGTATTGCTATACTCAATACAGCTTTTTGTGAGAACTCCACCTTTACATCACTTGATAATGAGTACCTGTACTTCATACTACATGCCATTCTCACTTATTACAGTTTTTTCCCCAGATTCCTGCTGCCATTTGTTTTCTATAAATACTCTGATATTGTTGTGCTGTAAAGATGTGCCAAGTGTGAAGATAAGAATAGTCAGTAGAATACAGCTACCTTGTATTTCTGCCAATGCATACAGTTGGTCAATAGTGAAATTAGTTTGGAAAAAAAAAAGCTTTTTGTTCTTATGTATATTTGTGTGTGTTTGCTTTTCTTTCTCTCACCTCTTATACACATTCACAACATGTTTAAACAATCTTAACTATGCTTCTGTTTGTTCATATGTGTTTCAAATTTGCATTGACTAAGTCTGGGGACTTAGTCATCTTTGCCAATGTTAGGCCCTGGTCTTTTTATGTAGTTTTTTTTTTTCTTGTTCTATGTGAGTGTCTTGTATGTATCAAATTAGTGGTAAATCATTCTTCAACTTTCACGAGAGGCCTCTAAATTGGCTTTGAATATTGTAAAAATTTTCTATCGGGGGGCGTTGCCCCCCTAATCCCCTACCAGGGCGTTGCGCCGGGACCCCATCGGGGCCTGGGCGGCGTCGGACCCCTGCCTTCAGATTTTGGAAAATTTCTTGGTGGCACCCATGTATAGTATAGCGGTGTGTTCAATGTTAACGTTGGGGTTCCAGGACCTGCAGAACGTGCCGACAACACCCAAGCCGCCAGTGACGCTGAGACTTGTCATGCCCGCCTCCCAGTGTGGAAGTCTCATCGGCAAACAGGGCTGCAAGATCAAGGAAATCAGAGAGGTCAGTTTGTTTGATTCATCAGTGGATGAATGATTTGTTTTAAATGATCCATTGTTTGATTGTTTGTTGATGCGAGTATCTATGTTTCTGTTGAATAGTATGCAAGTGCACATCTTCCTCTCCTTCCTCACCTTCATCATCGTCATCATCATCGCCATGGTTGTCATCATCATCATCATCGTCTTGATTTGAGTATCGGGATCAATCTCTGTTATATGATATTCGGGTGTAAGAAGTTGTGTCACTAGATGATGATGAGAAGGAGGAAGACGAGAAGGATGAACACACCATCATCACCATCATCATCATCATCATCATCATCATCATCATCATCATCATCATCATCATCTGATCATCATCGTCATCATCACCACCACTACCGACATTATGACCATCACCGCTATCATCATTAATACCATCATCATAATTGTCGGCGAAGTCGTCTGTGGTGTCTTCGTAATTATCATTAACAGGATCGGACAATTTGAAATCTTTCTAGTTTGAATTTTGTCTTGGTCCCGGTACGTTGCTTTGTTAAAAACTACGCACTTTGGAAAAAGGGCATTAAACAAACCGAACTGAACTCCACTAAACTTCAAAAAGCGAATATAGTCGATCTGATCGCCGGTCTCAAGCATCTTGAAAGTAACCATTTGTCGCTGTATTGTGCCTGTCCCAAGTCCCAAAAGCTGCTTGAAAATAAACGATCTTTGTTGTAACTTATCTATTGCTATCGCCACTTATACCTACAGCAGACTTACAGGTGCGAGACGGTACAGGTGAGAAACGGTTTACAGGACCAAGACATGTTTAACCACAAGCCCTTGATGCTGTAGAGAGTGTTTGGCAGCACGCTGTTTGCTCTCATGTGGTAGACCCTTGTAGAACGAGGGAAAGAATATGGGGAGGGGGAGAGAGAAATAGAGAGAGAGAGAGAGAACTTTGACGATTTATTAGCATGTTGGCCGAGGCCCATATGCACGAAAACACACAAACACACACGCACACACACACACACACACCACACGAACGCACAAACACACACACACACACATGCACACTCCACTGACACGCACATAATTCGGGCATCGGCCACTACTAAACACAAATCTTAAGGAATCAAAACATTCCAATTTAAAAAATCTCACTTTCCACAGAAGCGTGATTTGAAAAATACATGTTTTGAACAGAAATGTTTTAGAATGCAACATAGCTGTAAAGTTCCAATAGAAATATCCTTGTGGAATTATCATGTGTACAGATGAGAGGGGGGGGGGGTGTCGGATAGCGCAGTGGTTGGAGCTCTCGCTACTGTGTGCAAGTTAAGCACCGTCCAGTGCGGTTAGCACTAAGATGGGTGACCGCAAAAACGTGAAGCGACAAATAACAACGCATCCAGTTGATTCAACTGTGACTGAGTACTTACTCTCTTAAGGGTGGGGAAGGTAAAGCAGCGAGGGAGAGAGAGATGGGCATCACCCTCATTACGCTGACCCAAGATAAGTGTGATCTCCAACATCACGCTTCCCTACGGCCACAAGGCTATCAAGTTCAAGTTCAAGTTCAAGCTAATTTATTGCCAAGTGAATAATACACAAGGAATGCATTCGGTAAAAGCTGCAGCACCACACAAAAGCACATATAAAACATAGAGAACATGGGACCACCTTTACCTTTATTTTTTACTGATGAGAGAGAGAGAGGGAGAGAGAGGGAGGGAGAGAGATTATAGCGTAAGAGTAGAAATGAGGTGTTGAAATGTATAGTGTTAATTGACGTATGGAGACTGTAGGTCCCCGATCATTAACATAGGCCTACTTGTATAGGGATCAATCCTTTGACATGTTTTAGTGCGTCTGCATCATTGCCGGTAACCATACTTAGAGGATTGGTGAGGTCCCTCCCTACCGTTTCCCCTACCATCCGTCCACTCTTTACAATTCACCTTTCTCTTTGTCCTTTTCCACGCCAGTTCTCTGTATAGCCTGATCACCTGGACTACATTGGTTTCACGTGTACATTTCTTATACGAATAGGCATCCCACAATATGGATGCACAACATTCAATATAGCCTACTTAAGGCGGTGGCGTTTAATTGAAAGAAGAAGAAGGAATGGAAAAAGTAAGAAACAAAGAAGATGAAAAAGAAAACTAAAGAAAGAACAAAATAAAGAAATACAGAAAACAGAAAGAACAATAAGAAAACAAAGAAAGAAAAAAAAAGATGAAGAAAAGGAAGAATAGAAGAAGAAGAAATAGAAACAAATAAAGAAACGAGGATTGAAGTTGGAGTTGAAATCGAAAATGTTAATCGGATGAGAGAGAGAGAGAGAGAGAGAGAGAGAGAGAGAGAGAGAGAGAGAGAGAGAGAGAGAGAGAGAGAGAGAGAGAGAGAGAGAGAGAGAGAGAGAGAGGAGAGAGAGAGAGAGAGAGAGAGAGAGAGAGAGAGAGAGAGAGAGAGAGAGAGAGAGAGAGAGAGAGAGAGAGAGAGAGAGAGAGAGAGAGAGAGAGAGAGAGAGAGAGAGAGAGAGAGAGAGAGAGAGAGAGAGAGAGAGAGAGAGGAGAGAGAGAGAGAGAGAGAGAGAGAGAGAGAGAGAGAGAGAGAGAGAGAGAGAGAGAAGCCTGATCATCCAAGAAGGAGAAGAAGAAGCCAGGTGTTAGTCTTCCAACACTGTCTTTTCTGTTTCACTCCTGACCTACTGTCTCCTTCACCACCTCTCGTTCCCCCTCCCCCACTCTTCTGTTTACCTGATCTCTCAACGGTGTTTACCTGTTCTTTTCACCTGTATTTACCTGGCTGTTGCCTTTGTGTTGCCAGCACCGCCACAATGCCCCTTATCATCACAGGCAGGAAGTGGGCCGCGAGGCAAGCTGGAATTGTCAGCCCAGTGACGTTTTTGCTACCTTCACAACGAGAACCGTGTGATTTCATTATAGAGTGCATTTTTGGGGCTACCTTCTCCTTCTCCTCCTCCTACGGCGTCGTCGTCTTCTTCTTGGGCTGAACAGCGAAATTGTTTCATTTGTCTTTGTACACACATTATCAGGCATCAGACATGGTTATAATATTTTTATTGGGGATCAGATGGAATAAACCTCGATGAACGGCTTCTTCAACGCTATGGGTGGTTGTGGAGGAAAACTAAAAGGCTCAGATATGTATATTCCACTAGTGGAACCGTTGAAGTTACTGCTCCTCCTGTTGTTGTTGTTTGTAGATTATAGTCACACGACACTTTCGCATATAGGTGACTACTGGACCGATTTATACTGACACCAGCGGGCCAGTTGTTGGTAAAGGGGAAAATAATATGATCACACGTTGACCAATCCGGGATTCGAACCAGCGACCTTTCGGTTACTAGCAAGACGCTCTTACCAACTGAGCTACCCGCCCCCCCCCCCCCTCCTCCTGCTCTACACTCCAGCGCTTATACGTCTATTGTGCTTCAAAGAACGACAACTCGGAATTGATCGCCGTGTGCACCTTAAACTACATTGTAGGTATGTCGCGGACAGGACGTGCATTCCGCTGATCGGACTAGGTCATGTTTTGGGGAGCTTTCACTTCTGTCGAGTGCACATATTATTGCTAGATCTGTGTTGTTACAGACCAGGTCCACTGTTTTCCCAAGGAGAGAGAAGGTCGCTGTTATATTAATGTGATTATCGTTAACATTTTCCTGTCATAAGCTCGGTTTCTCGGAGAGGTTAAGTGGAGGAATGAATTTTGTGTTTGTGCACGCGCGCGAACGTGCTCTCTCTCTCTCTCTCTCTCTCTCTCTCTCTCTCTCTCTCTCTCTCTCTCTCTCTCTCTCTCTCTCTCTCTCTCTCTCTCGCCCCCGGGGCGGGTGTGAGGGCGCGAGCACAGCAGTCTCACCTTGCCAAACTAAACACAGTCTGACGCACTTTTTGTTGTGGTGAAGATGGATACACTCAGTCAGGGAAGTGCTTGGGCTCTGGCGGATTAATCCAATGCGTATCAATGCCTTCCACGTGCGCGAAGAGAGGTCGCGCCTGCAGTGGCCAGGTTTTCGTGTGTGCAAAGAGGGAAAGGGTTGATTTGCCACGTTAAAGGGACGACGGCCCAAGCAGAGATGTGGAGACGTATAAAGGACACTGAACTTGAATGATCAAAGCCCTCCAAAGTTTTATTACAATTAATTACGGGGCTGCTTCACAAACCTGTGTGACGTTCCAACCATGGGTCAGTTGAGATCTTTTCAGCCAACATCGTTCTATCATTGGCTGCACTATATCTTATCAACACCCAGTACCATCTATAGCGGCCGTCTCAAACTTAGGCATACAAAATGTTGTTGAATTAAAACACATAAAATTGCCTCAACTGAACTGTCTCAGTTTATTTTGGTTGCATGAAATCTTTTCCCTCAACTTTAGATCGTTCTACAGACTTCTTTTTTTTTAAATTAAGTTTTTGGCGATAACCCGCTCCGATTGACATCTGGGCCGCCCTACTGTCATTATGTTATCGGTGCGTGACATTAACACGTTGATATCATTATGCAATCTCCAGGACGGATTCCTTAAATTAACCTTTATCCAAGAAGAATCGGTTCTAGATCTGCGATATTGGAATGAGGAATGTGAGAGTGGGAGGGGACGGAGGTCGAGTTGCTGTAGGGGATGTGATTGAGAAGGGAGAGAGAGAGAGAGAGAGAGAGAGAGAGAGAGAGAGAGAGAGAGAGAGAGAGAGAGAGAGAGAGAGAGAGAGAGAGAGAGAGAGAGAGATTGTGAACTGTCAATCAAGAACCTGCCGAAACTTTTTGTAAAAAAAATATTATTAATTTCTATTAATCTGGGTGCATATGAATATAATGGTGGAAGGAGATGATGATTTGGAGAACAGAAATACACAGAAGAAAAATAAAAAAAATAAAGCACACCCGTTTCTATTACGCCAGTACTAAATGAATTGAATCACTGTCCGCAACGCTCCAGAGCATCACCACAACTTGCCGGTTCCAGGTGGTCCCCAGGCGTTGTTCGCTCTATCTCTGCCGATCAGGCGCCCTGAATACTTTCTTTCCCCAATTCCGATGCACAAGCAATGAGGCACCGCTCGTTGTCTTAGCCCAGAGTACGAATTGAAAGTTTGCTCAGACTGTCTTGACTCGGGAACCGGGCAAATGTCATGGGTCGGGTGGCGGGTAGAATTCCACCCGTTATTGACAGGTCCCTCCTGGGTTAAGTGGAGATCACGGGGCAATGTTGCTGTTAAAGGGCGGGACAGATCTGGGCCGTTTTGCAGGGAAGAGGCTTACAGTGACAATTGTAGACTACGAATAGTATGATCAAGAAACCGTTACACACTGTTGCCAATGAGAAGAGAAAGCATCGCTGAAAACAAGTTTCTGTTTTTCTGTCTGAAGCTCGTATTTCTTTTAGAGCTATAGCTTATCAGTTAGCGTAGAGAAAAGTATGACCTTGTTGTGGTCAGGATGATATAAAGAAGATAGTGAGGTTTTGTTTTAAATTTGAAATTCATATCTTTCATCCGAGGTTGCTTCTTTTAACATCATGTTCAACTTCTTCAGTTTTGATTTCTTCTTTTCTTTCCTCAATGTTTATTTCTTCTTCTTCTTTTACAGAGAGAGAGAGCGAGAGAGAGGGAGAGAGAAGAGAGAAGAGAAGAGAGAGAGAGAGAGAGAGAGAGAGAGAGAGAAGAGAAGAGAAGATAAGATAACAATTTTATTTAACAAGGGTAAAAGATTAAGCACTGGGTGTGCTTTTTTGCTTTTTTACATCCTGCCCTTGGGGCTTGTAACAATAACAATTAGTATAACAAAATAACTTCTTAACAATAAACATCATAATGTAATAATATAATCAAGATATGCGCCGTATCAGGCCGTGGCCCTCTTTTGTTACTATATTTGTCAATGTTTTATCTCCTCGTCTCGTTCTTGTTTATTTCGTAATGCCAGCCTGTCACAATCAAGATTTCGTTTTCTTCTTTCTGAACCATTTCTGCCCTTATTATTTCTGAATCATTCCTGTCTTATTTATTCATAACTTCTTTTTTTTGTGGTTGCCTGTATTTATTTGTAGCCCTGTCTCGGCAGGAACGATACGTTTATTATTTTGCTGACTTCCATGGACGAGCAGGGCGGGTCGATGTTTTATCACAAAGGAGAAAAAGCAGTCCGCTGAAAAGAAGCCTGCATCACGCAGCTAAACAACTGTCTGTCACTAGCTTATTTTCTAAATAAGCACTGTTGGCATGGGGGGCTGCTAGCTATTTGTCGGAAAGAGACAAAAGAGGGAGAGATTGAACGAGAGAGAGAGGGAGGGAGAGAGAGAGAGAGAGAGAGAGAGAGAGAGAGAGAGAGAGAGAGAGAGAGAGAGAGAGAGAGAGAGAGAGAGAGAGAGAGAATGTAAGGACAGATACAGAAACAGGATAAAAATACAAGGCACATGCCTAGCAGCACAACTATATGACAAAACAGAAAGTTCGCTCGAAATACAGGTGAGGGGAATCAACGAAAAGTAAGAATAATTTGGTGTGGATGGGAGAGGTTAGGAGGATTACAATCATCATCATCATCACCATGTTCATCATCATCATCATCGTCATCATCATCATCATCATCATCATCATCATCATCATCATCATCATCATCATCATCATCATCATCTACGCTGCCCAAGTGATTGAATAAGTTTTTAATTTTCTGTCCATAACTTTTTCGACAGTCTCGAGTCGTTAAGCCTATTTGTCTGGTTGTCGTTAAGCCTAGTATTTGTCTGGTTGAATGATTGAGTTATCTTTGGTGGTGAATTGAATTATATAAAGATTACTTTAACTTGTTAAAAATTTTTAAATGTTTTGATTGCAAAACCATATTTGATGCAGAAAGTTTGTTTTGATTGGCTTGTTTTCTGACTTGGTTGTCTTGACTGTATTCCAGTAGACTTGTTATGGGTTGTTTGGCTCCATTAACTCTGTGTAACCAACATAGTTTGTTTTACATTTCAACTGTAGCTTTCATAGGCCAACCAGCTTGCGGTGTTAGACCCGATGATATATTATACAATACCATCCAGAGATGATGATGATGATGATGATGATGATGATGATGATGATGATGATGATGATGATGATGATGATGATGATGATGATGATAATGATGATGATGATTGTTTAACTACGTCTTAATACCTGTGACTGGATCTGTGTGTGTAGTCGACGGGCGCGAGTATCCAGGTCGCCAGCGAGATGCTGCCCAACTCCACAGAACGGGCAGTGACAGTGTCGGGCACCGCCGACGCCATTACACAGTGCATCAAGTACATCTGCGGAATCATGCAGGAGGTAGGCAGCAAATGGGTTAATCTGGACACTGAGTTAATCATGTCTTGAATGGGTTAGTTTAGTGAGGGTTATTTAATATGAATCTGTCGGCTACTTTGTTTTAAATGAGTTACCTCAGTCTTGTTGATTGTGTATTTTTATTGGACATTAGTGGGTTACTCTTTAACCTGTTGTTAAAGGTGTCTTGTGTGAGTTAAATGGCTAAAATAATGTTTTAGAGGGATTGCTTGGTAGCAGTGGGTTAATTTGTGCCTTTTCCACCAAGCTTTTAGCTATGAGTTATTTTCGTTTGTTCTCGAATTATTTGAATTCATTGTCGACCATGTCTTGTATGAGTCTCTCTCTCTCTCTCTCTCTCTCTCTCTCTCTCTCTCTCTCTCTCTCTCTCTCTCTTCTCATATGTTGTCTTACGTTGCCAGAAACGGATGGATGTTCATAGGCGCTTGCAATCAAAACTCGAAACCTTTTATTTATACACTGATGATTGCTTTTATGTTTCTTGCATTAATGTGTACTGAATGATTGTTGCGTTAAAAGCACAAGGGTTGTGAAGTCGCTGCGTTAAGCAAGTCACAATTTCTCCCTCCCTTCTTCAACCCCTCCCCTCCACACACACACACACACACACACGAGGTCGAGGGAAAGAGAAAGAAAGAGAGAGAGATAGCTGTATAACATTATTGCAAACAAGCACACAAAACTTTATATAAAAGAAGTGCACTAAACGCACAAAAGTCCACATTCCACACTTTGTCAGAGACTAATACAGAAGAGTAACTTCCCTTCCATCTCTTTGAGAAAAAAAACCCCACCAAACAACGTGTTCTGTGGCCAGTTTCACCTTGTGTTATTCACTACATTTATCAATACAACTTATGTTAATCTGATGAATAAAAATTTGATACAACAACAACAACATTCACTTGCATCAGATTCATAGTGACGCTTAGGCTAAGACTCCTTTTGCTGTGACCATTTTCAACTCGTGTTGTTACAGTCACTTACAATCAGATTCCCTAATGGTAATGCAGAGATAGGCTAATGTACTCTCACTCTCACTCTCATTGTGCATCTGTGTGCCACTTACTGGCTGTCAGAGTTGTTGTTATAACCGGGGTGTAGCTGTCGGACGGTAGACAGATCCCCTTGCACCCGTTGTTTGCTCACGTCAGATCCGCTCACGCCGACTCATCAACAACTCGGGGTGGAAAGGGGAATAAAGGTTGCGTGTAAAACGCACGAATAATGTGTTGTTTAGCAGACCCAGTAGAAACCGATCAGCTCTTCTTCTAGAGAAGTAGGTGGAGCTTCTGTGAGACAACCAGTACGAATACCACTTCTAACTGCCAACTTTATCTCACTAATTCTGTTCTAGCCAGTGGCAAGGTCATGGACAGTTCGCTTTGTCATACGATCGTCAAGCAGAAAATTTGCTTTGTTGAATAACATACTGCAAGATTCGGTGCAATTTATATTTTTATTGAGCGGTATGTATTCACTGCTCATCAACGTAGTGCCGTGGTTTTCTTGGAACTGAAATTGAAGGTGTTCGGTCTGGTTATTTCACACGTCATTTGGTCAGTGGAGAAAAGCGACATTAGTAATGTTGATCGTTTTAGCATTAATATAGAGTAGTAGGGCTGTCCACCAAAGCAATCGACACGAAACTCCTGATCTTAGAGTCTTGTGAAGGTTGGATCATAGAAAGTCGTAGTGTCTTTTTCAGTGCATGGTTTCTAGATGAAGATTCTACTCAAAATTTTAAGAAAAGCTATGGCCCTGGTTGCAAGTCTTGGGCATCCGCATAAAATAAATGTATCTCGGCAGCGTTAAAGGTATCGTCGTCGCGGAATAGGGGTAAGGCTTGTCTACTGGTTTAGTACGGAATAAATGTTGCAGATTCGTGGGTAGATGTGTATGGCCTTCACGGGTCTTCCCAAACATCTGTACTCTTGGATATAGCGATTTCGGCTATAACAGAATCAACGTTTTTTCTGTGTTGGCCGCCATGTCTACTGACGTCATGAAATACCCTCTTTGATGACGTCACGCCTGGTTCAGCAGACGGTCGCATTCGGACGTGCACGGAATGTAAAGAATGCTTCCACCCCCGTCATTAGCCTCCCCCGCTACTCCCTCTCCACTTCTCTCTCCTCTTCTCTTGTCTCTCTCTCTCCTCTTCTCTCTCTCTCTCTCCTCTTCTCTCTATTCTCTCTCCTCTCTTCTCTCACTCATTGCTTTTTCCCCATAGCACTAGTGGTTAGCAAGCAGCAAGCGCATTTATGTAGCCTAATAAATAATAAAAGGCAGAAGTAGTGGCCACATTTGGCTTACGTTTTACGGCTTGTGCATTGGATCGGATTGTTGTTGTCGGATAGTTTTATTGTCCCGAAATACCTGCGGTATCTCTCTCTCTCACCCCCGTTGAAGTGCCGGGGGCTTCAGTATAAATAGTATCCCCACTTTCTGGAAATTTAGTGCTTTAAATTCCCACTGTCGCTGTCCTTCTCATTTGCTCTTTCTCATTCCTGCTCTGTTCTATCAGTCTGCTATACTATCGTCTTCTTCGCTAGACCAGTCTCCTACCTTTTTTCTTGAAAACTCTTCCGGGACAAGACTCCTTATTTGTGTATGAGGTCTGTTGGATCAGCTTGGGAATATTGGACGCTTTCTGCCAGGTGGTCACTAGGGCTTCCTATGATGTTATTATTTAGCAATGTAGGCATTTTATATGTATGTGTTTTGTTGATAATTTATAATGATGTTTGTATTCTATTTTGTTTTTGTAAACGGGGGTTTGATAAGTTGGGGTGAAGCCTCAGCCGTCCCCTGCGTGGGATGTCTTTATTGTAAAGTGACTGGCTGGTGGGGAGCTTTCGGTTTTACCACTAGGGTTGTTTCAATAGATCTTTTATGCGGATCAGGGGTTGTCCGGTCCTGATTTGGCTCGGAAGAGTCCGCTGCACCTAAAGCAATAATAATGTAATCTCTCTCTCTCTCTCTCGCTCTCTCTCTCTCTCTCTCTCTCTCTCTCTCTCTCTCTCTCTCTCTCTCTCTCTCTCTCTCTCTCTCTCTCTGATGTGAATATTAAAGCATATATAAAAATTTAAAATCATATATAAGTTAAAAACTTTTCCTGGACCAATTTAAAAAAAAAAAATTAAAAATTTCAATTTAAACTGGATCATTTTGTTCGTTCGTTGTGTAGATTAACGTCTCCGGACACTTTCGCATATAGGGGACGGCGGATCATTTGTTGTGTAAAAGACGCATATAAGAGTGAAAATAAAAACAAATTGGGTCGGAGTTAGTGGAACCCTGTTTATCACGGCCCAGTTGGAATTTATAAAGGTGTGTAGCTGTCATTTCACTGCAAACAGGCAATTTTTCATGAAGATGTAATGTACTCTTTCAGGATTTGATTATAATATCAAACAACTTTACTAAGATCGATGCCCCCGTCGGGGTGCCGGGTTTTTTAGTATAAATAGTATCCCCACTTCCTGAAAATTTAGTGCTTTAAATTCCCACTGTCGCTGTCTTTCTCCTTTGTTCTTTCTCATTCCTACTCTGCTCTATCAATCTACTATACTATCTTCTTCTTCGCTAGACCAGTCACCTACCTTTTTTTTTTCTTGAAAACTCCTTATTTGTGTGTGAGGTCTGTTGGATCAGCTTGGGAATATTGGACGCTTTCTGCCAGGTGGTCACTGGGGCTTCCTAAGATGTTATTTTTTGGCAATATAGGCATTTTATATGTATGTGTTTTGTTGATACTTTATAATGATGTTTATATTCTATTTTGTTTTTGAAAACGGGGGTTCGAGAAATTAGAGTATAGCCTCAGCGTCCCCTGCATGGGATGTCTTTATTGTAAAGTGACCGGCTGGTGGAGAGCCTTCAGTGCTACCCTAGGATTGTTTCGGCAGATCTTTTATGCGGATCAGGGGTGAGTCCTCTTTCAGCGAAGTTATGGTCTTGATTTTGTGGTCCTGATTCGGCTCTTTGCAGTCCGCTGGACCCTGTAAGCAATGAATAACTAACTACCAAGATCGAGACGCAACAAGTGAATTCAACTGCCTTTAGCTCGCCAAGTCGGGTGTAGCAGACAACATGCGTTGCGTGTAATTATGCATGTGGGAGGAGTTTAGGTTGACCTCTAAACTCGTGACTTCACATTCTCGCTTCTGATTGTTCCTCGTAAGCCCGGCTTATGTACTTTTGCAGAAGAAATCAAACATGCAACTATCCTTGTGAAATTTTACGCTAGACAGTACGCAAGAAAATACATAAGGAATTCATAAGCGTAACACAGTGTGGCCAGGCTGTTGACGCGCCTTTTCTCAGTAGAGCAAAGAGCCAGCAGTCTGTTACAACATAAAACACTCTGTGTGGAAATAGTACTTGTCCTTAGAAAAGATGTATGAAACATTTTACACAGCCGATGAAGGAGAATATGAACAGGAAATTGTCCAAAAGTCTGTGTTTACAGATAATGGACTTGGATAAATATCATGGTAGGCGGATAAATATCATGGTAGGCTTACATGGGTGAGCAGAAGACGACGAACTGCTCAAAGGTTTTAGCCAGTAACCGTTGGCAAGAGACTTGCTGACGTGTTCTCAATGAATCCTCTAAATCTATAACTAGCCGACTATATCCGTGGTAAACACCCTCTTATCCTTCCCTGCAACTACTCGTGGCAAAATGAAATGAAAATGGGATGATATCGTTCTACGGAGTTTTCAAGGCTAGGGAAGGATGTAGAACTAGAAGAGAAATAGAAAGAACGCTTATCTGTCTGTAAGTGGAAAGCTGGAGAGGTGTCACGGTTCATCATTGTTCCTGGAGCGTTGATAGGCCTACCTGTATTTCGGTCTGGATCGAACCCAAACCATCCGTGTGCAAGCATGGGATCACTGAGCTACCCTGCAGATCAATGAATGAAGGAAGGGAGGAAGGAATAATAAATAAAGACTTTCATAAATTGTGATGATAGATAGGATCACGGCCAAGTCGTGACGGTTAAACGTGTTCAGCAGATGTGCGTGACGTCATGTACGGTGTCAATTTCGGTGGCGCGTGCACCGAGGAACGAGAAAAAAATGGCCTGGAAGTCTTTTTTCAAAAGGTTAAAGTTCAACAGCCGGCCGCTTGAAGTCTGCGTTGGAAATGCGAAATGTTGGACTTTATGAATACAAAACAAACGCCAGCGAGTGGCAAATTAAACAAAACGAAGGGGTGTGGGGGGGGGGGGGTGTAATAGAAGGG